>OOFB01029935.1:17615-36799 GCA_900323305.1 Trachyrincus murrayi
TTTTTTTTTTTTTGGGTTGGGGTTGGGGGGGGGGGGGGGGGGGGGGGGGGGGGGGGGGGGGGGGGGGGGGGGGGGGGGTTAGCTTAAGCTCCAACATCTCATTTCCCGTGATGAAAGAACCCTTCACCAGACATTAATAATAGAGTGTGTGTTTACACTGAGCTGAGAAGAAGGCCTGTAAACCGGAGGAATGGCCCAGGCCAAGCTCAAGACTTGGCAGACGCTCACGCCAAGGCCATATTGCGCTGCTGAGTCTACATCACAATGTGCACCAGTGAACGTCTGCCTGTTTGTTTATTTATTTATTTATCAGAGCAGATGGTGCGGTTCAGCCGGTGCCTCTTGTGCGCTACGTCGTCGGGTCCACGTCGTCTCGGTTTGCCGCATGACTGCAATGTTCTCGTGCGTCTCGTCTTGTGAGAGGCCTGACTACAGAAGAACATTAAAACCAGACGCAACCCAGCACCGGTGCTTGTCCTCCCACTGCTGACTCTATAGGCCTGGCTGTCGTGGAAGTATTGTTGTGTTGTAAGGCTCATTGAGCCATGGGTCATCTGAATAGAGTAGGGTGATTGACCAATAGGAAGGGGTTGTCGGTGCCACGTGTGTGACTGCTGAGTGACACACTCCTCAGGACCTCTCTGGTTACCTGCCTTCCTGTCTTTCTCAGAAAATCTGAGCTCTGTGTGTGTGTGTGTGTGTGTGTGTGTGTGTGTGTCAGTGGTTGTGTGTGTATACCTGAGTGTGTACCTGTGTGTAACTTTGTGTGCATATATGTGTGTGTGTGTATGGGGGGGGGGGGTGTCACTGTGAGTAAGTGCGTAGAATGTCAGTGCTCCTCTCTGTCTTGTCCAGTTTTCCGGCTATATTCAAATGTTTTGGTTTCTATGAGTCAACAATGTTTTATTATTTGGTTGCTTGGCGTATTTTCCTCCCTTCCTCTCATTTGTTTTCATCCTAAAATGGATTCCCTGCAGACCACAGGGGTATTTGATGAAGAACAGACTTGACCTCAGTCTAATCTCCGTTGCTATGCTAGCTACCATGACTTTTGTTGAAGGGCTAAATTATCCTACAACCGCGTAACAAAATGGTACGAAAATAGTTGCACGGAAGTTGCAATGTATGAGCATTTAATGGATTCAGATTCCAGAGTTTGATTGTGAGGAGTGGACTTTAAAAGCAGTTGGTGCAGCCTCAGGTGAAATGTGTTATATAAGAAACCCTGTGAGCGCGGGATGAGTAAGAAATTGAGAGAAAAATTGAATTGAACTCTGATAAAAAACGGATAAAAGCAATTGAAACCCCCTCCCTCTCCCATCTTAAAAGCCTTCCCAATAAACCAAATGTCAACACAGTGGAGCCCTGATTGTTGGACTGCACTTAGGCTCTCCGGCCCCTGCCAACTGAAAGGAGCCAGTCACGCGAGGGGCTCTGCTGAAAACAGAACCATGTGTAGGGTTATAGTTAGCTCGTATTAATACCAAAGACCCCTTTCTTCTTCTCTGCCTCCCTTCCCTTTTCTTACTTTTTTATAAAATATTACAGAGCCTTTCAATTATAATTGATTTGTTTTGAGCACTGGGAAACATAGGAAATTACATCATTAAGGGGGGAAGGGAGGATGTCTGTAATTAGTAGCTCAGATTTCTCCACACATGTAGGTGTGTGTGTGTGTGTGTGTGTGTGTGTGTGTGTGCGCGCATTTGTTTTAATGTGTGCTTTTCTACATGGATGTGCATAAAATGTGTGTGTGTGTGTGTGTGTGCATGTGTGTGTGTGCGTGCATTCATTTTTATGTGTGCTCCGCAGATGTTTGCCTGTTCTGTAACCTGAATCTTATAATGAAAGGGGTTGCAGTTCTTATAAAATGTGTACTCTCAAGTTTTGCTGACTTTATCAAGCTGTAAATACACTGCTGAAGGAATTGAATATTATTTATGAAATAATACAATGATATATTATGTTTTTGTTGTGACTTGTGAAACGTCACAGTGAGCTTGATCAGTACAAAATCAACAACAGGGAACCAGCGAAGAAGCAGGCAAAACATCTGTCTCTTTCCAGCCCCTGCTAGGCAATGAGTTTAATCAGATCAGGATTCTGGCCAGGATTTCTATTGTCTAGAAAGATTCAGAACAAATACAGACATTTGAAATGAGTGAACTTGCAAGCCTAGCCACATGCTAATTTGCCTCAGTGGCGTAGAAGTCAACTATTAGTTAGCTTCAGCTAAAGACTCGTCGTGGCATGATGTGCAGAAATAGATGTTCATTACCGTGTAATTTTTCACATAATGAATAAATTATTCTTGCCATATTAATTCCAAGCTGATGATGTCACAGTAATGAAACTTTATTGCGGTCATATATTTCCTAAAAACCCGAGGTGGGTAATTTAACTGTTTTTGGGCTGAGGAGAGGGAATGGGATGATCACTCACACTCAGCCATGTTCTGGTAAATGTTTCATCCAGAGTGAGAAGAAGCCATATTTAGTCTGCCTATCAATTAGACACAGGGGCGCTCATTTATTTTGGACAGCAAAATTAGGGTTATCTTAGGTGAATAGGTCACCTATTGAAGGAAAGAGAGAGAGAGAGAGAGAGAGGAGAGAGACGAGAATGTGAACACGAGGGTGACTCCTATAGGGGAGAGAGGGGAAAGCGGTCAAGAAGTAAGAGTCTAAGAGAGGCTGCAGTTCTTTCCCTTGGCCAGCAGGGTCTGGTTGTGATGTGATATTTGAGCACGGTGGTGGTGTGGGACTTCCACTGATGTCTTCTTGTTAGCGGTTACTCCAATAGGCCTAGAATTTCGCAGCACTTGACCTAGCATGACGCGCTCCTGTTTCTGGAGACAGGTGGCAGCATAGCTCGGTCTTGGCACTTTTGTCAACTTGTTGCCTGCTGTAATGTCAACCCCCGCACCACCCCCACCCCACCTCCCCTTTCTCGTCTGCCGTCTGCCGTCTGCTTGTCGTTACATCACGTAAGTTTCGAGTTTAAATAATTTAAGCTAAGCTGCTAGCTCTTCATAGCGTAGAGTTATGAGATCTTGGCCTAGCTGTCTCTCATAGGAATGTCACCTTTCCCTTTGGAATCTAATCATAGAGATTATACGGCTGCCTGATAAGCCTTCTGAAGACAGGAGCAGGCAGCATTAGCATGGTGCAATGAGCTTTCTGGGTCAACAGAGAGTTAAGGATGGGGAAGGAACTCTGTGATGATGATAGCAATATCACTTGTATGATTGGCAATACTTGGCAATATTCATATAGTAAATAGTAAATTGGTTTTAGGGTTAAGGCCATCTGTATTTGTCTTATTGCCAATGATATTACTATTATTATCATTGCTGATTTAACGATTATAAAATCTAAAAAACATTATTGCTACTCTTGCCTAATTATGCCAACCTTTTTTTCCTCATTTCTCTCTTATTCTATGCATTTCTTTCTTTGTAGCCTAATAAATACTGTTTCATGGTTCAATTATAACGTACTATTTTCATGATAATTCTGTTACTGTCACTTTGTATTACTTCAGTTCTTTAAAGAAGAATATTTAGGATATTTTTTAATTTGATCATATATTATATCTATCTATTTATGCATGTGTGCGTGTGTGTGTGTGTGTGTGTGTGCATGTGTGTGCGTGCGTACATGTGTGTGTGCGTGTGTGTGTGCGTGCGTGTGCGTACATGTGTGTGTGTGTGTGTGTGTGTGTGTGTGCATGGTGATGTGTGTCTGTGTACAGCGGTGCCCTGCACCTTCACTCTGCTGCATCACCGCATTCTGTGTGGTGGTCTGGCAGTGCAGTGCAGAGACAGACGCACAGTGAATAATGTCTCAGCTCGCTCTGATCCAGGGGACACAGTTCTGAAATGCATGTTGACTCAATGAAAGCAGCAGCCTGGGGTGTAATTTAGCTGGGAGTGTTCCCCAGAGGGAAACCAAAGGCTGCCTGCTGCCTCGGATATGGGTTATATGATCTAGTGATGCAGAAAAGTGATGTTGAAACTCCAGATACACATTCAGTCATTGTCATGCTTATTTTTTACAAGTGATCTGTTCCTTGTTGGTCATGTTAAAAATAATTCAGCTAATTGTGGTTGTTTTGATGTGTGTTTGATTCTGCTGAGGTCTCTTGCACTAGTGCAGCGAGAAGACGTGTGGTTGCTGAGTCAGCGGGTTGTTGGTGACACACTTAAGGTGATGGCCCAGAGTCTGGCTCCATTAACCTGCTCTTCTATTATAGATTACAGGTTTCTTCTGTTATATGGTGTTCTAATTGTAAATATTGTTTTGCAACTTTCATTTTGGGTCAAACGGAAGACATGGAATCAGTGTTGTCCTTTTTTATAATGCTGACTACAGCTTAAGCTTTTAGTTAGGTTTGAAAATATTCTTTGGTCTTATGTCTATATGAAATAAGAGTCAATAAAATCTCTTTTCTTTTTCTGGTTTATCAATACGTCAGCTCATACTCGATGGCACCGGTGATTCAAGGTTGTTTTTGGTGTTCTCATAGAGAACCACAAAGCTCAGTAATACTGAAGCTGATATCTCATAGAGAACCACAAAGCTTAGTAATACTGAGCTGATATCTCATAGAGAACCACAAAGCTTAGTAATACCGAGCTGATATAGCTCTCAGGAACAATTGGAAGGTCTATTACTGTGAATTATTCAAGAGTTGCATTGCATCACTGACAGCTGTTACTGGCACTTCTTCATAGTCCTGGCCAAATGCATGTGTGTTAGGATTGTGACTGCCTTTAGTAATCATAGCAGCGTCCAAATTAGATCATGCATGATACGCAAGTTAAGTAATATGGAGGAAGCCTGTCATGCTTGTAACAAATTGGGTTATAAACTACATCACTACTTCAACAGTGCCACATTTGGCAGTACTGCATTACCTAACAATTAAGGCTCTACTGATTGGCCGAATGTTACTCTTTTGGATTTTCAAGTGTTTTGTGTAAAATCAGGCTTGCTTCCTGATAAGTAGATAATTGCACCATTTATCAGCTGAAGGTGAAGTTAAGGTTAGTAAAACGAGGACAGGACACTGCCTTTCTTAAAGGGGTAGGCCTACACCTCACAAAAATGATATTCAGCAGATCACCTGTTTTCATTATTTTATCAATAACTCACACCCCTCATAACCTAGAATGTGTTACTAAATTAAAAAATATATGCCTAGGATACTCCTCTTAAAATTGCTGTTTTATTTATTTACCCTTTTTCATTACAACACTGTCTATAAAGTAAAAAAAAAACATTGCAGTCAGTTTGTCCAAAAATGCAATCCAATGTTAATATTGACATGCATATTCCAATACCAATATAAATTGTGCGGCTGTAGTAGTAACTGGTCTGACAATAGTGTCAATCCATATTTTAGGCAAGGGAATATTAATGAATAGATCATAAATCTTCCCCACCCTCTTGCTGCACTGACGTGCTGACGTCTATTTATCATTCTGGTACCTTTTGGTCCTGAGGTGAATACTAAATGTGAACAAATCATTACACCTTAATACATATATTGTCTTTGTGGTCAGTTCTGCGTACTAATTCGTTTATTATTGATTTAAGATAGATTTCCCATGAGTGTTTATATTCTAAAGTGGTATATTCTACAAAAGGGGAATGTTCTACAGTTTCACTCCTATTGAGACACTTCTATTGCGCTGCTTTTTGCAACTTTTCTGTCACAAATTAATGCTTAGCTTTTTTCTTGCAGGTAAACCCTGGTTGAATTCCCTCACAGGAGACAGTTCTCCGCACGATGGCCCAAATTTGCCATTCTTCCCACAAAATCGACCAGTCTCAGACACTGCGGCATCGCTAGACCCTGAATCTACTGCAGTGACACAATCCTCCGATGGCCTGCCACTGGAGCTAACACTAAACTCTGATGCTGATGCTGCTGACGGGGTGTTTTTACAGTGGGGCCTTTCACCTTCTCAAAACCCCAAAGCCTTTACCTCAAGTGACTTACTTGCTGAGCAGGCAGTGCCACATACAACTCCTCTCAGATCATCGAAGATCAGATCGGGTCCAGATTTTGAGGGCCCTTCATCAAGACGAGCAAGAGATCTATCACTGGTCGGGAAATCCTCCATTTTGACAATATCAAAACAACCGCCCGTATCAAATACACCCAACGATTCCACGCCACAGCCAAGCCTCTCAGCTTCTGGAGGGCCATCAGCACCACGGCTTGTTCTCCTTGACTCTGACCAGAAGAATGTAGATGAATCTCTACCGACACACACACAAACCATAGCCTCACTTTCTTCAAGACTTCTTCAGCCTCCATTACTACCAGTGGCCATGGCAGGATTTCCTCTTGATGTATCTAATAGTTCAGACTACCCCTCTCTTAACGTCAGTCCTTCAAACAGCGCATCTCCCATGCGGCAGGATGAGCCGGCCGGTGACCCGAACATTATCCTTAACCCACCGCCTGAGATACTGGCGCCCAGCTACTTGCCTTTCTTCAGCCCCCACCCCACACTAGCTCTATCTGAACCCACAGAGACCCTACCAGTAGACGTATACCCTACCAACACCATGGATATGGACTGGGGCTCTGGAGAATACATGGAGACAATGTCCTTCCTAGGCTCGGAGGGAGACGACTACTCTCTGGTCTCCAACCTGCCCTCGGACATGTACGACCTGGAGGAGTCCGCAACAGAGAGTTACGACACATCCTTCCCAACCAGGGTTGGAGTATCCCTGTCCTCTTTTCACCCACATCTCGTGTCGCCATCTCTAAGTCTCACCACAGCCTTAACCTCTGCTGGTTCTCCCACGTCCATCTATCCGCCCCCTTTGTCCTCCTCCTCCATCCAGCCTGCCTTTGAGCCCACCCCCCCGGTTCACGGTGACGTAATGGAAGCCTCGGAGATGGATTGGTCCGACGCCTTCGCCATCGAAGCGACGGATCTCCTCTTGCCTGACATGAACAGCATAGAATACTACACCACCCAGCTAACCAAGCAGAACACCAGCGTGAACACCGGAGCTGAGCACCGGGGGAATGTCACCATCTCCGGCCTTCTGTCCCAGATGTCCATCAGCACTACACACTTGGCGGCCACCAGGACTTTCGCAATAGACCCGAGCCACATGCTAACCGCTTTGTTTGGAGATGAGGGGCCGGCTGATAACTCGACGTGGACCGAGGAGGAGTCCTCGGGACCTTACTCAGGCTACGAGCCTCTCAATGAAAGCAGCCCAGTGAATTACACAGCGCTGAGTCTCCAGTCAGTCAGTGTGTCAGAGCATTTTCTTCACACCTCCATCGCAACATCCCCATCCTTCGTTGTATCTTCTTCCCTCTGGGAGGCAGATGTGTCCACAACACAGTTGGCACCCACACCAGCCATGGGGTCTGACAGCTCTTACTTAACCGCGCCTGGGTCTGCTCTGGCCGATGCCACAGCTCTGCTTCTTGACGATGTCGTCCTCTCCTCTTCGCCAACAGACATTTACTGGTTCACCACGGAGTCTGTCCCCCTCAGCGCTAGCTCCATCACACCTGTCCTGAGCGCTAGCACAGCCCTCACTCCTGTTCCCAACACCTCACCAGCTCCCGACGAAACTGCTGCTCCGGACGAAGCCACTCCCGGCACCGCTGCTAGCGCAACTCCCAACGTAACCGTCCAATCATTTTCAACGGAACCTTCACCCAACGGCACGTCACTTCCTCCCATAATGATCAGCGACGAGGGCGTGAGCGAAGAACCAACCGAAGGCCATTCTATGGCGGCCACAACAGCTTCAGCTACCCCCGAAGCTAAAACAGCCTCTCTAACACTCCCGGTTACTACCACTGCCGCGGCCACTGCTACTCATATTCCGACATCTATGCCTGCTACTGTTCACACTGAAGCCGTCACAAGTCTCAGTACCACCGCAGTCACCACGAGCAAGAGCCCGGCCACGACAACAATGGTGAGGCAGTATCTCTGCAGCATCGACAAGCCTGCGTATGCAGTTAGAGTTGGTACGTTTGTTTCTTTATTTGTTAACTTGTGTTTTTATTATAGTTCATGTTTGTTTCATCGTAAAGGATTAGCAATTGAATAGGACATTTTCTTTCCCTCATAAAAGGTTTTCCCTCTGGGGCCACAGTCGGATATGCCAAATCCCAGATCAGAGATATCCTGAAAAGTGAATTCAATAAAACAGTTGAACTGCAGGTAATGTACAGTAACTCTTTAGCATCTTTATGTGTCACAGGAATAAAAAAACATCTTGGCAAACTGGAATCTATGGTTCGTGGTATTTATGGTATACTATCATGAGACAATCATCATAGTACGTTCGTTTTATTTTTACTAAAATAATACAGAAATACATAATAATAATAATTCAAAATATGGTAAAAACAAATGAAAGACATGGCGTATGGTTGCACTAAGCTCAGATGTTTGTTTTTCCCAGTGAAACCTTGGAGCTAAACAGATGTTAGATGTGAAGTTACATAATGGTCTTCCCTGTTGGGCTATGACATGTCTCTGTTCTCCGTTGTTTGTGTGCCTGTGTGTTTGTGTCTGATCATATACAAGAAGGAGCATGGAACTGTGATGATATTCATCCTGATGACTGAGTGCATTCCTGTGTTTCTCTATCTCTGCTTCTTCTGTGATGAGCACACTAGTTGGAGCTGGACTCACAAAAGGAAACTGACCTTTCAATCATACCAAACATTTTTCTTGGTTTTCCAATAGGTTCTGGTGCCTCCTCCCAAGTTTGTTTTCCGCGTGGTATCTGGCCCGGTGGTGTACACGGCCATATCCGTTACCAACGCCCTGCGAAGATCTGGACGCCGCTTTCTGTCCGTGTCTCCAAGTTTGACCCTATCTGACAATAAGTACCAAGTCCACTCAGGTACACAGCTGGCCTACAATCTGCATCTCGCGATCTGCATGTCAAAGCCACTGACACTCTTGACTTGACTAACAACAGCTAGTGCAGATTATCCCAGAGTCTGTCATTGGTCACAGCTAAACCTCAGATTGGAGATAAAAAAAAAAGAATGCTCAGTACTTCAAATTTTAATGCAGCAATGGCTACAATTTTGGGTATGGCCTTTGGCAATATTGTAAGCAGAATCAGATCTGAATCTCCCCCGTCTCATTTCTCTGCACAGTGCTGCAGTTCGTGCCGAGCAACATGGACGTGCGGGCCTGCAACTTCAGCGAGCGGATAGAGAAAGGCCTGACCATGGCGTTCGCCGAAGTCCGCCGGCGTGCACAGGAGTCCACTAACTTCACAGTGCACGTAAGTAGGAGGAGGAGCCAGGCAGACGAGCAGGAGTCCACTAACTTCACAGTGCACGTAAGTAGGAGGAGGAGCCGGCAGACGAGCAGGAGAAGCGACTGTGGCCACTCTTTCCCGACCTCAAGCAGATGGCTCACCAAACAAGCACTTACACAGCTATTTTGTGTGTTTCTATTTAGATTTTCTAACCCAGAGTCTTAAGGACGTTGCCCCAAGTGCATTCTATACTTATACTAGTATACTTAAAAATGTGGCTTGTTTTATCAGTGGCCCGCCCACACTTGCTGGAAATCAATGGCAGGTTAGCGTAAAAGCAAGGCATGGACCAATAATATAAATCTAAGTCGGCATCTCTGTGTTTCATCAGTGCATTCTCTTTGCAAGAAACTCCAGACAGCTCCACACCGAAGCCGTTCTAGTTGAGTGAAATAAGCTGGGCGGCCTCCAGTGCAGAGAGAGGGGATTGTGCAGCAGCAGAGGGAGGGAAGCTTTGATTGCATTGCGGGGGAAAGCACATTAAACAGCAGCTGCTCTATTTGATTACAGTTGTTGATGCATTTGGATTTCAGCATGGGACTAGAGGCTGGAAAGAATGAAGAAACAACTCCAGGCTAGGCTGCTGTACAGAGAATCCAGGGAAACCGGTGTACTATTGTACTATTGTAATCACTTTATTCGGTCACAGAAGAGTGGCCATTGTTTCTTATCACTCCTTGTTTCCGTGACGTCTAGATCGCGCTTTTAGTCGTTTGATTCCAGGAAATGTAGAATTGGTCTGACGGCTTTGGTTTTCCTGGCTGCCATCAAAGTGTCCTTCAGGATTTACAGTGTTGTGTAACTAGTGTGTCATGGGACAGCACAAGCAAATGCGAAATCGACCCGTTTTTATTTTGCCCCTTCCTTGCTAAATCGTGTCATCGCAACTGTGTTCCAGATTGTGAACATCACCAAGGCCGGCCCCAGAAGCCAGCAGCAGCCGGTGAACGTCTACTTCGCCGTGCGCGGCTCCAGGGGCTACCTGCTGGGGTCAGAGGTCACCAACCTGCTGCTGAGGCTAACCATGGTGGAGTTCAGCTACTACATGGGCTTCCCAGTGTTGGAGATAGCCGAGCGTAAGTCTCAACGGTCCTGTCTTAATGTGGCAGGGATTCATTCGTTCAACAATGCATCTTCAACTTCAAGGCAAAACATATTTGCCTTGAACATACCTTTTGGAGTTAATACACACAGCCTCAGGGCATGTTTACTTGTCTGATACCTATGGTACCTTTTACTACAGTATATTATAAGTATATAAATATGTTCCTATCATCTGTTGACCTGCCAACAATACCATATGTTGATAGCTGAAAACATATATAATTGATCATCTCCATGAACAAAGACATTCATGAATAAATTCATTTCCTCTAGGAATGTTAGTCAGTGGAGCGCTAATATCCGTAAGGTTTACCAGACAACTGTGGTTTGTACGTTTGAATATATTCTTTTCATTTGAAATGCACAAACCGTTGCTGTTTCTTTGTCCCCACAGCATTCCACTATCCAGAGCTCAACACGACACAGCTTCTTCGCTCCTCTTGGTTGAGAACAGGTAAAACTTGGTTTTCAATTCCCCCCACATAATAAATAACATTCTACTGAATGGGAGGCAGATGTAGTGTAATAGCGAGGTGCTGGATTTGATCCCCGATGTCCACAGCCGGCATCCATTAGCGCAATGACTAACCCCTATCTGCTCCTTAATGAACTGTATCTGAATTTACTGTAAGTTGATTTGGATAAAAGTGTATGTGTGTGTGTGTGTGTGTGTGTGTGTGCATGTCTGTGTCTGTGTATCTCTGTCTCTGTCTCTCTGTCTCTGTCTCTCTGTCTCTGTCTCTGTCTCTCTGTCTCTGTCTCTGTCTCTGTCTCTCTGTCTCTGTCTCTCTGTCTCTGTCTGTGCGTAGTGCTTCTGGGCGTACAGGATCCAAGGGTGGGTGACCCGAGCTTCCAGGCCAAGATGGAGCGCCAGCTGGCCCAGCTGCTGGGGGAGGCGATGGGGACCGTCAGGCGGGCGAAGAGAGCCACCAGTGTGGGCAACAACAGTGTTCAGGTGCTGCATCTTCTTCTCTCCCCTTAACCTCCCAACGTCTACGTCAAAGCAACGAAGACAAGCCTTGAATCCCTGAATCCCCAGCAGTACTCTGTGTGGGTGCATTTTGTCTCGAAGATGTAGCTTTGCAGGTGGATCAAACTAAGCTGCTTGTTTTGACAATTGCACAGTTTCCCTTGCGCAACACTTGAACTGGGAGTGTGTTAACAGCTGGTTGCTGGCTTATTTACAAAATCGAGTTAAAGCCCTTTTTGTTGTTTGCACTGTTTATATCATTAATCCCCGGTTTGAGTTCTCTGTTAGAAAGCTAGCGTGAGTACTTAGGGCTCATTATGTGAGCGTTGCAGCCGTGTTCAGAGCCACTGGAAGCCTCCCTGCTTTACTAATCAGCATCTGCCTTTTGTGGGACTCATCTGCACCTGCTCTGTTGGGCTTTAAAGGGGACATGATAGGGTCGTCACAGCAACAGCATCCCATTCATCACATCTCACACACCCCATTCTCCCTTTTCTTCTCCTTTTTCTTCTTTCTCGCTCACATCCTGTTTCTCCTGAGAGCTGTGGTGGGTCACAGAGATGCTGTATAACTGCATACATTTTTCTAATAATACGGTGTGCATTCTGCAGCGGTGGATCACTGTAAACAAAGAAGGGAGAGAGAGAGAGTTCTGAGTGCAGTGCAGGGCCATGCGGCGAGAGAAGGTGGTGTGGACATTGTATCTGCTCCCTGGGAGGCAGAGAGTGTGTGGTTCTCCTCGGTCTGCTGTCTGCCACAGTGATAAATGTCTAAACGTCGGTCTGTCTTAGCAACCCGAGCATACCCTACTGTCTTGCTTTTAGCATATTCATGAGCAGCTAACCCAAGGAGAAACAAGTTTTAAACAACTGAAGGCTAGCGCAAAAAGTTAACCTTTTCTGTCACTGGGCTAAGGTTAGTCCTTTCATTTGATACCTCATTTTAATAGTCCTTGAAACCTTTTTTTTCTTCTTTGAAAAAATATGAATATGAATGTTTGCTTTCTCAGGGGAACCTAATCATGTGCTCATGTTTTTTTCCCAGTGTCGTCAGGGAACCCTTTCATTGAAGACGCTGCTTTGTTTCAGATTATTATATATTTTTTTCTGCTTGTATTTCAAAGGCACTCATCTCCAATTGTTATTGTATATTGTGGCCCCACTCGAGGGGTTTTAAGGTCTACTAAATTATTCGTATGCCATCTTTCTTTTTTCTCTCTCTCTCTCTCTCTCTCTCTCTCTCTCTCTCTCTCTCTCTCTCTCTCTCTCACACACACACACACACACACTCAGTCACTCTCACACACACACACACACACACACACACACATTGTGTTTCCTGTAGGGAGCCACCTCAAACGTGTTTTGACAGAAACAGTTTGGTCTTGTGGTCCATGTGTGGCCCAGACAGATAAGAGCTTCAGCCCCGGAGCTGGGCCGCTTGTAGCATACCCACCGCTCGCTCCCAGGATCTTTACACGTCGCTAACCCTGCAATGACCAAATTAAACCGGGAAAAAAACGCCCGCTCAGCCCTTTTTTCCTTGTCAATCCAGGCATGACCTGCTTCTTAGTCTCTCCAGTACGTTTCTGTAACCCAGATCACATAAAATAAACACAGATTAAACGACATAAAAGAAAGAAAGAACATTCATACACAGCAAATGGATTGGAGTATGGATGGATTGGTAATGCCTATTGTACCGTCTTCCCTATGGGGTTTGTGTAATTGTAAGATGTTAGACAGGAAGCCAAACTCCATTCATTAAACACTAGGGGTGTGAACCTCAGGCTTTACAACCATTACATCCGGTTTCCATTCTTAAAGCAACGATTCGATATTTGACCATTAATCATAGTTTCCTGCAATACGATTCGATTCGATTGCCTATGATCGATATATATTGTTATCCAACCACATATTACAATAAAGTTTAGCAAGTCACAAATGAATACAACCAGCTTGAGAGTGAGAGTCTAATTTTACAAATACCAATTATTTACAAAGATTTAAATATATACATATATATATATAAGATACGATCTAAAAATATATGATTTATTCATGATAAAAATGTATATTTGTGCTTTGCATTGATTTAATTTGGATCGTTACGTCAGAATCAATACATTGATCCAGATTGATGTATCATTACACCCCTACTAAACACAAGGGAACCAGGAAGTCGTATGTATGTATATATGATATATATATATGATATAGTATATAGTAATTATCAACATGAGCATATACGTTCTACCACAAAACAACATACACTACTGTGGAGCTAGCACACAGATGTGGATTGTAACCATGCTTCCAGGTGAAGGTCATCATTATAATAGAAATACTCCCATGTGTGCACATGACTGTGTGTGTGTGTGTGTGTGTGTGCATGTCTGTGTGTGCGTGTGCGTTTCTCTAATCATAACTCATCATAATCATGATCTGACGAGCTGTTCATGTTAACTCTCCACCCCCTTTCCTTTCTCCTTCTTGACTTCCAGGTGGTGAGCCTCAGTGGGCTGACGGGAGCGGACCACCCCCTGGAGATAGTGTACTTCGTAGAGGGTCCGAGCGGCCAGCGGATGCCCGCTGCCCAGTCAGCCGACCTGCTGAACAGCCTGGACGTGCAGAGGGCTGCCATCGTCCTTGGACACAGAGTGCAGGGCATCCTGGCACAGCGTGAGTACCTCCAAACACACCACAAGCTGGACCCCAGTTCACAAATGTCTGCCCACGCATGAGCAAGTACCTCTGGGTAAATGGGCTAATTAGCAAATCCAGATGGTTGAAGAACACATGGGAACACATGGGAACACCCGTCCAGACGAGTCCAGACGTGACCAACGGTTGACATTTGAGGCAGCAGGGTACCCTGATTGGTCAAGAAGCACGCTTACGACCCTGTATGGGCGGACTGATTACGTGTTCTCAGCAGGCTGGTGATGACTTGATAAAAAAAGAGCAGTAGTTGCTAGCAATCAGAAGGTGAGGCGTTGGACCAGTGGTCTTCTGATTGGTGGAGTGATCCCATTGGTTTGTAGCCTGGCACAGCCAGACCATATACCCTTCCCTCATTACGTCTGGAGAGTCAGCCGTCGGCTCTGTTTGTTGAGGGGCGTCGTCACTCAACCGTACTTTGCAGCTGATTGGATGAGCTTCAGCCAGTCAGATCCCGAGTGCTGTATTTCCAAAGTAAACACCATTAGTGAACATCACCACTACCATTTTCATTGAAGTAAAAACTTCTTGCGTTTACATAAAACTAATTCCACAGCAGCATAAATATTATTACTGGTTTCGCGAGGCTGATTGGTTTGGCCCAGCAAGCGAGAGTACAAACTCATAGTACAGCTCAAATATATGTCAAAGGTTTAAGGAGCATGGCCAAAGAATTGCTGCCTTATCCTGGGAGCTGAATGTCTAGCCTCTTTGTGCACTGTACCACAAGACATGAAATGTATAAACAATAGGCTGAAAGAGTAACGAGATCCACTGGCCCTGCTGCAGCCTGGGGTCTCCTCACGACGGACCCCCAGAGGAAGAAAGGTGTGCTCATTAAGATATAAATAAAGGGCTGTATTAAGATCACAGCAGTACGAGCTGAAAGACATCACCCATGCAGTTACCACACAGGTTTATTTATTTCTATTGAACCTTTATTTATTCAGGAGGTCTCATTGAGGTTAGGCACCTCTTTTGCAAGAGAGACCTGATAGCAGCACAATCACAAACAACATGACATATACAGACAAATGACATGAACATGTACAATGAAACAGGCAGGGATTGACATTAAAAAACAACAGGCGACCTACGTGGCAAAACGGCAACCATTTCCAAGCATTGTTTTCTATCGAGGCTTTGATCAAGGATTTAAACACGCCAAGAGGAAAGAAGAAGTTGACCTTCAAGGTCATTCAAACGAAAAGAAAAAAAAGAGTGTGTGTGTGTGAGTCGAGGTGTTTTTCACTGCCATCAACATTCACTTTTTTTCACATTGAAGCCAACTAACTAACATCCACCCTCTCTCTCTCTCTCTCTCTCTCTCTCTCTCTCTCTTCCCCTCCCCCAGCCGTAGAGAAGGCAGCGTCCCAGCCGCCGGACGCTGAGAACACGGTGCTGTGGATTGTCATCGGGGTGGTCATCCCCCTCCTGGTGGTCATCCTCATCGTGTCCATCCTCTACTGGAAGCTGTGTCGCACCGACAAGCTGGAGTTCCAGCCCGACGCCATGACCTCCATCCAGCAGAGACAGAAGGTACCCCCGCCCCCGCCCCAGGGGAGAGGCCCCCAGGAACCCACCTGGTCCACCATGCGAGAGGTTCAGTTGGCTCCATGTTTCCACATCGCTCGTGTAGCTCCGTAGCTACATGATTTGTGTTCTTTCAAGCTCTTTTCCGGTCTCCATCGCAAACGCCGGTTGCACTTTCTCTGTCAATTCAGGTTTTCTCTGTCAATTCAGGAAGGTGTCGAGGTGAGGGGATTTTCTGAATGGAACAACCCTGCTTTATTAGTGGGATGTGTATAGTTTTTCAACCGTCTTATTTCCTTAGTCCACTATATTTTTTAGGAGATTTTAGGTTTTATGTAAAACATATATCGATTTTAACACATATGTGTACCAATACTACCGCCGACTAACTAACCCTCACAATCTGTTATCTTTCTTCCGGCCGCTATCTTTTTGCCGGCGGTTTTGACGGCCATTTCAGCTCCGTTCTCCTTTATTTAGAACACAGAGATAGTCCTGGCTCCTCTGAGTCTGCTCCAGTACCGGCTTTACTTTCTCTCTCACATCTCACCTCATAGCCCTCATGTATGACCTATGTATGATGCATGGTACTACTCACTTTTAATACTGTTACAGATTGAGGTAAAGCCTTTCCCTTTCCTCTGGATGAAATATACAAAACAACAATATTCAATGTATTATATTTCAATCATATTATATGTTAATATTATACAATATTTGTATATATATACCAGATGCCAAAACACCCGCAAACCAAGCTCCATTCCTATATTTCAAGTTGATCTAGCATATAACAAAGTGAAGCGTATGGAGACTCGGGTGAGGTAGCAGTGGAGCGTGGTATTCCAACCCAATGTCAAGGAGCCCAACACTCTGCCCAGACACAGCGTTTGATCCATCTGATGTCTGCCGTTTGTCCTCAGCCGCCCTCAATGCAACAGTAGAGGTAACGCTGGTAACTCCCACAGTGTTAACAAGTCACCAAACGGTCAAAACCAACATCAGGGACAGAGCCATCTCTGACTGGTTGTTTGCACTTGCTCTTTCTAAATTAGCAGAATCGGTCCTAGGTGATGCTGCTTTGCCACAGAAACTAATCAGCAATCACTTGCACCTGGATGGTACTGCGGGGTGATCGATTACTAATGAATCTAGTCTAAATCACTCAGATCAAACCCTTCGATCGATGACGCTAATGAAAACACACTATGAATTGATTTATTCATTTTAACATCGGCCATTTACTACAAATGCAGCTCACGTGGGGTTTCGCAGCTTCCCATATGCCAGAGTAACAGTACTGCTTGGTATAGTATATATCAGGACTGCAGTCCCTCCCTCTGCTCTTCACATGGAGGTGATCTGGAGAGACAGAGAGAGAGAGAGAGAGAGAGAGACAGAGAGAGAGAGAGAGACCTCTGCCTCTCTGTAGTGTAAACAGACTCTAGTCTAAAAGCCGTTATCAGCCTTTCCCTTCGTAACACTCCGGTGCTCTCTCCGCCTACACACAGTCCACCAGCTCATTGGAGGAGCCCAGGACCCCACTCCCACAGTCACACATAGAGTATAGTGAGGAGGAGGAGGAGGAGGATGAGGAGGAGGAGGAATATGAGGAAGAAGAGGAGGAGGAGGAGGCTGAACGGGGGAAGGTACATCGTGGCGTCTGGTCGCTTGTAGACGTATTAGAAGACCCCGCTAGGGCTGTGTTCCGTTTACTACCACACTGATGTTACATACTGGATCTATATTCATGTATGCCATTAATTATTACTCTAAGTAATTATTACTGTAAAAAAAATACTGTACGTTGTTGCTTCAACTGAACAGGCCAGTGTCCGCGCTGACTTAGAAATGTAGGAGTTAAAGTTAAGTGAACTTAACAGACGTGTTTGTAAAGCACACGTTTTCTAAGAATCCAACTAGAAAAACAAAGACTATCAGCTTGGTGTTGGAGGTCCCGACTCTAGCCGTAGCTCCTAGTAGATACTTGATACCTAATGATTTACTAATGACATATAAATACTGATACGAGTAGTATAGATAGTATCAAGTTAGATGTAGAATGACGTTTCAGACACAGCCCGGGTGTAGCCTAGATACCCCTCGTCCTTACATATACTCACTAATGACCTTTGTTCAGGCAGTGCAGTTCACCGTGTTGTGTTTCCCTCAATAACTGCCTCCACTCAGGGCTATGACCGCTTAACCAAAAATATCAAACGACAACCACAGCGTACCATACAGAAGATCAGCACTGAGGAAGACGAGGAGGAAGAAGAAGAGGAAGAGGATGACGACGACGGAAAGGAGAAAACGGAAAAAACAGTTGAAACGACAGTTGAGGCAAAACGGCCGAGGCGAGATCGCACACCCGCGGCCAAAAACCCTGAAAAGACCAGGAGGGAAGAGGACTCGTGGTACAGAGCTATTTCCGCCGGGCGAAAGGCGGGAAAGGAGGTACGCTCTGTCGTCATAGCGACCAGAGCTCGCCCATTCATGATAGTAGACTTTCCCCCCCAGACGATGGCTACCTACTGGGCTCAGTCAATCCGCCGCGGTGGCAACATGATACCGGCTCCCGGTGTTGTAATGCACTTGGGCTGGATTAACTGTGCACTCTAACGGGCCATCATCTCCCGGTAATAGATACAGTCATAGTAATAGACGTGATGGCAGGCTGTAGATCATCGAGATAACGCAATGACCGAAGTCGTTTTAGAGACGTAGAATGACCCACCTCGTTCCCCCCCCCCTTCCCTGTGAGTGATTTTCCATTCTGCTGCGTGGTGATTAATTAACGAGTGGATGTGTAGGAGATGAACATTAGGTGTGTGTAATAGCTGTAGTAGTATTGACTCGAGTGAATCCCAGTGGCCTCGGCTCGGAGTGCCTTCCCCATGCAGAAGCTCAACTTGTTTACATTCTGTGAGAGAGTGAGGGAAAAGAGTGCGTGGTCTCACACACACACACACAGACACACACACAAAGTCGCGCTGACTTTTGTGCCGCACACGTCTTACACTAGCATTATATTTCTCTTTTTATTAAAAAAGTGTACACATTGTATGCTGATAGGAGTACTGGAGTACTGTGCACTGAGTACTCCAGATATAGCATAGTATGATGAAATGTATACAAACTGAAAACACACATACGCTAATACACACACGTATATCACACTCCACATTTCCATTCACCCTTATGAACCCTCACCCTGTTATAACAACACAATGGCTTCACACTCAAATAGCCTCACTGTTGTAAATCCCTTTCCCGCTAGCGCACAATGGTTAGCTACTGACTCAGAAATCACAGAGCAGTTTTGTGACCTCCATATCGCTCTCTTTCTCTCTCCTTCTCTCTCTCTCTCTCTCTTTCTCTCTCCTTCTCTCTCTCTCTCTCTCTCTTTCTCTCTCCTTCCCTCTCTCTCTCTTTCTCTCCTTCTCTCTCTCTACCTATCTCTTTGTCCCTGTCTTGCGCTATCTCTCTCTCCCTCTCTCTATATTTCTCTCCCTC
>OOFB01029947.1:0-17358 GCA_900323305.1 Trachyrincus murrayi
GAGGCAGACGTGCCATCACAGCCGACCATCCTATCATTATCTCTCTTCATTTCCTGTTTGGCCCGCAATCATCCTGTCTCCAACGGGGCCGGCTGCCTGATTAGTGCAGCGCAGGATCAAGAGCCCTGGCGTGCAACACCACACACACACACACACACACACACACACACACACACTTTTGAATATGTGTACCATTCAGAACAATGAAAAGACTGCCCTAGCTGGTCCCCCGGTAGTTTTTTTGGTCAGATTTCCCTGGCTGGGTGGGAGTGTTGTTCAATCCTCATAAACAAGGCCTAACTGAGGTCTAACTGAGGCCAGCAACTAAATGTGAAACAGCAGATGTTTCCAAGTATATGGGAACCTATATGGCAATATTCAATACAAGCAAGCTACATAGCCTAACACATGTTATATAACAAAAGAGAAAAATCGTTTACCTTATTTCACTGTATTTCCTCCTGTATGTTGGAACTTTTTGGTACTCGTGAACAGTGCAAGTCAAAATTGAGCTGTTTTTACTATTGAACAACAGCCTCCTAGAAATCATTTAGAAGGCTCATGATATTTAATATCAGAGCAGTAGATCACCATTTACTATCTCTCTTTTTTCAAACTTCAAATATTCACTTCAGTTTAATAAGTGCACAGTATACATTATTCAAAGAGTAACCTGCATTTAAAAATAAAAAAAAGCTAAAACTATTCAATCTGTGTTTGACATTTCAGGAGGAACTGAGATGCCGGAACTCCATGTTGCATGTCCATGTCTTTAGAGAGTCCATGTGATAGAACAAGGAGATGGTAAAAAAAGAGCCCTTGACATGCATTGCACTGCATGTGTCCCTGCCTGGCGTGAGACTTTGTTCTGAGCAGGATAGGAGTTAATGACGTGAAACTAAATATTTCGCTGAACTCCAGTCAAACTGATAAATGAGCCTTGGTTTTAAGGTGACAGACGTACTATGGTTCATTTGCACAAAAATCGAATTTATACCCTGCAGGGTTCTGTTCTAAAAAAGCAGACTGTTGCCACAATTTGAATATTCATAATATAATATAGGAGCCATTTATTCAATTATGCTTTGAAAAGGTAGGCAATTGGAAACCCTTAGACTAAGAAAAGGTTTGTTTAAAATATGTGATGCTTTTATGGGCCTAACTATTATATAGGCTGATTAGCTGTTTTGCATTTAAGCATAAACTAATAGTCTGCCCTGATATTATCAGAAAGACCTAAACTATAGGTCTTTTATCGCGTTTATCCAATCCATATAAGAAGACTATCAACTACAGTACTATAATAATTTACAGTTTCATTGGTTTACCTTGTACCTAATGCTTAATAGGAAATTACGACTTGGTTGCCGTTTCTTACGTCCAGTCTCTGGGTAAAGATGTCAAATGTAGACCTAATGGGCCAATCAGAGACCAACATAAAGACACTAGGCCTATTTGAGACTGGACAAAACTGACAAAAATCTGTATTTTCAAAGTACGTAAAAGGTGAATTACAAGCTTTGGATGACAAAAAAGTTACTATTCCATGACTGGATGGTCATTATGTCTTACGCAGCCTATTTGGGCGCATCACCAGACAGTGTTTCCAATGTTTTACAATTGGTTCCAAGTGTGGCCAAGATAAAACGCATGCGTTCGACTCACCGAAATGTTGACATTGTACAGAAAGCTGCTGTAGGCTACAACTGAGCTGTGCTATCACAGATCACGATTTAACATAATATGCTCGGCAGGCAGTTTGAAAAGTTGAAGCCCCTCTTGATGATCTGAAGACTTGTAACGCGTTCGGGAGGTTCACACCGCTACGTTACCTGGCGGATCCGAAGAAGTTCGGCGGTATCTTCGTCCCTCCAAGTTTTTCCTCCGTATTCAAATTAACCTCGGCTCAAGTGTGCTCGTTTTTGGGGCTAATGCCGTCTTGGTCCCATTCCGTAAACCCAAATGGTAGTCAGTGTGTAGTTTAGGCCTACAAATGAATGGAAGCTTGTATATAATGTTATGGAGAATAAAGTAAAGGCATCGCCAAGTCCCAGGCTCACACGGAATGCATATTTAAATTAGTTGACTGTGACGTAGAAAACGGACCGCCCCTTACGGCTGTGGTTTAATGGAAAAGTGGGCGTGGTACATGTCAGAATGATGGATAGCTATGTTAGAAACATTTGCTTTGCCTAATGAATAGGTGTTTATATAACCCTCACTGTTAAGCGCTGTGAAGAAAATAATCAACTTCCTCAGCATGACACATATCGGCGCTATTGTGTTTGAGATGAGCTTTATTTGTCTTTCATAGGTTGGTCAATTGATTCATGATAAATCAACAGCATTTATTGAGCTGTGTGTCTACTGTGTGCAGAATAGATCAGGCTGTTATGTTTGGCCTACACTCAAATTATGAATGTCATCGCAGCGCATCTTGCCTTCAGTCTGGAATACAATATATGTAATTCCTATACAATGGCACACAGTTAAGGTCAAAGTGCTGGTTACATGGTAACATTTCTACATCATTATTTCCGAGAAGATACCATGGATGTTCAGGATAAAAAGCACGTTCTTACAACTTACAACTTACAAGACCTAAGAGCTCTTGATCGAGGCTCTATGCAGGTGATTGTAGGCTACATGAATTGTGTGAATGTGCATTCCTGACATAAACGATAACACAGGTTTTTTTCTGTTAATCAATTCCAATTCATGGTTCTTTCACCGACAGAACAATTTGGAGGTATTTGCCTATTTTGTAGATGACAAACACAAGCGAGGATGAAGAGTAGACGAGTAGGCCTACTTGTCTTACTTACTTAATCATTCATTTGAATGATTGAATGATTGATTTCTTCCTGGAACAAAATATGATTTATAAAACGATGTTGTGAAATCTTTCAAGATTCAAGATTCAAGATTCAAGATGACTTTATTTATCCCGAGGGAAATTAAGGTGCAACAGTTGAAACAGAGGGGAATAAATGTACACTAATATACTTATATTAAATAATAAACAAGTAAACTAAACTAAACAACTAAGTATAAACTAAATATAAACTAAATGAAGTCTAAATGTATTGACAAGTGAATTGAACAAATTTACAATTTACAGTAATTTACAGTAATACGTAGGTATATACAATATACAACAATACGTATAGTGCAATTTAGCAGCAGTAAAATACTAATAAATAACTCTGAAAAAGTGACATGTGAAAAGTGAAAAGTGAAAGTCCAGTGCAAATTGAAATTACAGTGCAAATTGCGTTGACCTCAGGTCACTGTGTCTCCACTGTCCCTCTCACGACCCGAGGTAGACGAATTAAAGAGTCTGATGGCCACAGGAAGAAAGGACTTCCTGTGGCGTTCTGTGGTACACCTGGGTGGAATGAGTCTGTTGCTGAAGGTGCTTCTTAAATCTTAAGCTACTTTCACATACAACAGTTAAAAAGATAAATTTTTGTATGTCAAGTCAAGTCAATTATATTTGTATAGCCCTTAATCACAGTTACAGTCATATATATATATATATATATATATATATGTAATGTTTTAGGTGTGTTATGTGTAAAAACGTATTAATAGGTGATAGGCTAAGCCTACTGTAGTACTGTTTCTGTATGCCTATTTAGTATTTATTTATTTTTTTACTCTGAAGGAAAGTTCAACCTTAGCAGGAAAATAATCACATCTGAGATCAGTGTCAACGCCTTTAATAAGGTGCTTATTTATAGTCTACCCCCGGTGCCTCTTGTGGTCTTCTAACTAAACCCGTATCCTGTTTGCTGGTTACGCATGACTTGCAGAGGCAAGAACAACTAAAACATGATTGTATTGTCTGGCCAGATATAAATGAGCTAATCGACGTGGTTAGCGTCACCATTTAGACCCCTAAAACCATCAACAAAACGAACTAAAGTCTTCTTTAAAATAATAATCAACTCGGTTATATTTCATAACCTTTTCTTTATGAATTATTACAAAACTTTGGAAAGTGTGACATCTGCTGGACAAATTACTAAACGACGTCAACTGACAAATGAAAATAGACGCGTGTGTTTAAACCTGCACGATGTAACTTTGTTACTGCAGCTATGATTAAAGAATATCTGACCTAGAAAGTTTCTCAAGAATAAAACGCGTCAATCCATCCAGGGAATTTTTCATATCATTTTATATCTAGGCCTACTCTACATTAATATTAGTATAACATCTGGTGCAACAGTGATGTTGGTCCTGCTTCAAAATAAATTCCATTGAGACCATATTCATTCGTCTTATTCGTCTTGCAGGTCTAAAAACACTTTGAAGACTACTTCAATTCCTACAAACAATTTCGGTATGGTTTAAGAAAAAGAAACAAAGAAACAAAGAAACAAACACACACGCACACGCACGCACACATACACATACACATACACATACACACACACACACACACACACACACACACACACACACACACACACACACACACACACACACACACACACACACACACACACACACACACACACACACACACACACACACACACACACACACACACAAATACAACATTACATAACATGGCTTGTTTTTTTGGTAAGATGTGAAACATCTGTAACATGTGTTACAGATTGAGACAGATGACAGTGAATCCTAAATGTGCAACTTGCACTTATTGTTACATGCATAAATAAGTATTAGTTATTAATGGATCTGATTATTCCCAAGTAAATTGTGATGTCACAAAAGACTCTTGGTCAAATAGGGGCCTTCTTTCTTTTCCCTTTAAGACCATTAGCAATAATATATATTTTTTTATAACGTATTGAACCATATTATAACCTGTTTGCAAAAATAACAGTGAAGACAAGTGAACTTTAAAATATAAGGACTTGTGTCACACCTACTCTTTTTCATAAAAAAGATACAAAAACGATCCCAATGCAATCCTAATACAGATTCAGATTTACGATTTACGATTCATTAAAATCGCTGCTTCTCTCAGGTGTAGGGATAATGGCCATTTTTAAATTACATGTATATGAAATACATATTTTAATGTAATCAAATTTTATTTTGTCATTTGTATTTGATCCAAGTGAAAAATTACTTTATTAGTGTCTGACAATGACACTAATAAACCCCCGCCAAGGAGGTTATGTTTTCGCCCCGTCTGTGTTTTTGTCCGTGTGTCTGTGTGCGGGATATCTCTATATATCTCTATATTCTAGAAACAACAGAGCATCCGATGTTTTCTTGTGGCATATGCAAATTATTGGGTCATAAACAGGCCTATATCCCAAATTCTACATTATTAGATTTGTTTAGACATGTTTTATTTAATTAAAATCTGTATTGGTACTTCAGCAGGATTATGCACATTAAAAAAGTTTAAAAGAGTTTCAGATTATTACCTGACTTTGAGATGTATATTAATGTACTTTTTGGCATTTTCTTGACAAGATATGTGGTAGGAAGTGGTGGATACATCCCTAAGTGATATGTCATGTGATATGTTTAGACACGCAATGCACTGTGGTTGATGAAGTTCTGTAGTGCTTAATTTTCCACTTGACTTTACGGGTCACCACACAATTACTTTGCGGTTTCCAGAATATCGTAATTTTACGTAGGCCTATGAAGGTCGTCTTTTTAAAGGTAAAGGTGAAATCGTCTAACCGCTATGTAGGCCTATACTATTTAAATTATGTATGACGTTGAAATTGTTTTGCGTATTAAGATTACATATTTGCATATGGGTAAGGGTTTTGTGTTGTTATGTGGCGGATCTGGGCGGATCGTTAGTGTTGTGCCCCGCCCACTAGGCGGATCTGGGCGGATCGTTAGTGTTGTGCCCCGCCCACTAGGCCGTGTTTTTCGGGACAGCAAAGAAGAAGGAGCTGATTTCTTCCCGTTTTAACTTCGTATAATTCAACGAAGCGAGGACATCGTCCACGTCTGATTCTTTATTCAGTCGGGACCGCTAACAGTAATGATTATACGGTGGGTGACCGCGATTCGACGTAATATCCGTTCCGGGATTAGCGTTTATGTGGCTTTTATATATGACTACGCCAACAGAAACGAAACGCTTCACGATCGATACTTTCTGTTACTTTTGTTTGTCAGAGTTTTGGACAGCCGTACATTTACCATCATCACATTTGAGCTGGTGGGTCACAGTTGTCGTGACCATAGGTCGACACTCGGTAAACACAACATCAACACGGAGGGGATGCTAGCGTTAGCATGATTGTGTAAACACACACACATCCCGAAACACACGTCTTCAACCACGACGTCGGGAATAGCGGTAGTTATTAACGGTAGTATTGGACGTCACTTGGGATCGTGTTCGTAGGTGAACACGTTAAATACGCATGACTCGGTAATCCTTCATGTTAGCCCAGGGCCCAGAGCGTTCATGTCCTATGAGTTATCATGAATACTGTTGGCCATGTTAACCTTTATATTCGTGTCACTTCGTAGTATCGAAGAAGTATCTCCAGCCAACTGAAAGAAGTCATTGGTGCAGCGCTTGTTTTGGGGAGGGGCGAGAGGGGAGACAGAAGATCGAGAAGAAGCAGAGGAGACCTCTTTCATCATGCCATTATTTTTCAGAAAGAGGAAGCCCAGTGATGAGTCCAAGAAACGTCTTGATTATCAGCTGTGTCTGGTAAAACAATATTTCTGTGTGTGTGTGTCTGTCTCTGTGTCTGCCTGCCTGTCTGTCTGCGCTGCATTAGCCATAGAAATAGTTATGAGCTCATATCACACGTAGAAATGCCCTACACATGATGCTGTAAATGGGGTTGTTTAATAACCATGTTATTATTCCCTAAATTACATGTCTGTGTGTGTGTCTAAAATAAAACAAAATAGAAAATGTCTATTCCAAACATGCCCAATAACGAGGAATAATGTTTCTTCATAGAATAATGTTTATGTTTTGCAGTCCAAGGAGGTAGGTGCGGATGATATCCTGGACATCTCAGGGTGTGAGCTCTCTGAGGTGGGTGGTAATGTGCTTATGACGCAGCATTTAAATGGTTTACTGAAGCCACCAACACAAAGTCATGCATATAATTTGTGTGTCCAACATTTTTGAATCATTTGTTTCTATTGAACTCATCAGCATCACAGACATTTGAGTACCCTTATCTATTGTTGCCAAGCAGTGATGCAGCATTTAAGGCTGATATTCTGACAAGTAGATGACACTTGATACATGATACACATGATAACATACGCCACGCTTTTTGATCTCATGGGCACAGCACTACTGTAACTGTAACACCGTAACTGCTATTATTATGTGTAGTGTTGTTCTGTTCTGAAAAGGTGACAGATAATATAGTATCTTTTCCTATAGTCATGTGATATTTGTGTGTTTGTAGTCACTAGATTTAAATTTTAAATGTGGTCTGTAACAAAATTGTCATTTGTTTTGGTACAATGTTATTTTGCTACTCTAGGCTAGACGATATACAAAAAGGCATTAGTCTCAATGAGAAGAGATGGATTGTGCCAGGTCATAGCATCTTGCTAATTTCCATCCGCAGTCCCAGGGCAAAGCTGCTTAGCTAACTTAGCAAGGCCATTTGTATTATGGCAGTCAAGATCATGTGGTTTGTAATCTGTTTTTCTTCCTCACAGGTCCCATCCTGTGCCTTTTCCATCAGCAAAGTGCTTCAGAAAAAGGTAGGGTAATTGGTGTTGGAGGAAAGTAGTCAGCAACATAGACACTTGACTAATACATTTGCCAACAATGTGATACAATATGTTTCACAAATTCTGTGCACAGAAATCTGCGGGTCCCCCTCTAAACAGAGATGCTATGCTTATAGACGGAGATAGGCTTGTGGTTACTGCTGCCCCAGTGCCAGCGTTCGATCAGAACATTGACCGTTACTTTCTTGGCTCATCTAGGTCCTCATTCTTCATGGCAATGAGCTGAAGACTCTGCTGCCAAAGGGATGTGACATCCGCAGTCTTATGACCCTGAAGGTATGGAATGGACAACAAGACTAAATGATGAGATGCCAGGTTCTAAAGTAATTGCGTATGTGTGTGCCAAAACACAACCGGATGTCTCAACTGTTCATCATTCGTCTTTGCTTTCTTGTAAATCTGAGCTAAAACTATTCCATAACCTACATGTTCAATATTTGGAATATTCCTAGAACTCTGTCCCACATCCAGTACTACAGGTCAAAGGTGCAATAATGCAACACATTTTCCTATACCATTACTGTCCCAATCCCTACGGTCTGCTAGGGACGGGAATCGGCAGGGACCTCACAATACGATATTCCAATATTTTTGAGTGCCGATACAATATGTATTGCGATTCTGTAAACATTGCGATATGATATAACGGTTTTGTTGTGCGATTTAATATTTTGTGTGGTTTAACAATGGGGTTCGGGTCCATTATTTTTTAAATCAAAGTGAACAGAGAACATAGTTGATGCAAATTGACTATTGGCGAATACACTATAGCGCCCTCTGTAGGACGGTACCAATATTTAGCTTCCACTCAGATAACATTGACGTTTGTGGTTTACATTGATTTTCGAGTCAACCTGATGATACAAATATTGCGGAAGCAAAGAATCCTGAGAAATCGATTCCATCCCTACTGTCTGGTAGGCCCAAGTATTGAAGCCAATGGAAAAGCAACAAAAGATTGACCAAACGTATTGGTACAACCATCACAACATCACACCTAGCCTCTTAACACCTAGGTCCGATCCTATTGTGTTCTTATCTCGTGTTGTGTTTTCTAAATACCCGTTCTGTCTTAAACTTTCTAATGTCCCCCCAAGGTGTTGGATCTGCATGAGAACAGGCTCACCTCACTTCCAGACGACATTGGAAAGCTCCGGGCCCTTCAGGTACGACCACTGTCAATATGATGGAACAAACCATGACGGCAAAAGGTCATCCTCGTCTGCTGCATATTTTCCTTTCTGTTTAGGTTTTAAATGTGGAGAAAAACCAGATTAAGACTCTTCCAGAATCCATTGGAGATTTACAATTTCTACAGACGCTCAATGCTAAAGGCAAGCAGTGTTTTGTGTCCACTTTATTGCCTCTACGGGAAACAGCTATAAACAGCTGTATATAAACTCTTGAATAAAGTGAACTAACTAAAGTGTTTTGTTGCAGGTAACTGTCTCAAGGAACTGCCAGAATCAGTGGGATCTATGAGTAGCTTACGGACCCTGGATCTAAGTGACAACGACATTCGTCAGCTCCCTAAAACTGTGGCACACATTAAAACTCTGGAGGTGTGTGTGTGTGTGTATGGATGACGGGTTTAAAATGAGAGGTTGAAAACACGACCGCTCTCTATATAATCCCTTGGCCGTCTGTGAGTGTGTATATCATGTGTCTGAAGAATCACAATTGGAATTGTGTTTGTGTGTGTTGGACAGAGCTTAACGCTTGATGCTGCCATGATGTCATATCCCCCGGCGTCTGTGTGTACAGGGGGCACAGAGACCATCCAGCGCTTCCTGTGCACGGGTGAGGGACCCCATATGTGGTTTTATAAGCTTACACATTGACATACACATACACATTCACATATCTGCAGCCATATACACATTCACATATCTGCAGCCACATACACATTCACATATCTGCAGCCACATACCCATTCACATATCTGCAGCCATATGCACATTCACATATCTGCAGCCATATACACATCTGCACGTAATCATCACAACAGGGAGCTCCTTTATTCTTTTATGCTTGCCCCAAACAGATTGGCCAGTGTTAAACAAATCAGAGCAGGAGGGTTTCACATGATGTCACGCACATTCCAAGCCGCCATCTTGGTACTTTTTCCACCATTATAATAAGAATAATAACACTCTTCTGTTGTGTACTTGTTGTCATGGCAACACCAGTAGGTGTGTAGACCTTCTGAACCAGAACTTTGAAAATCTAAATCAGAATTTCTCCTGCCACGTGGAAGACTAAGGTCTTCTAGAGATGAACCTCTGCATGGATTTTAATAAATAGGTCGGATTACAATTCATAACTGTAGCCAATCTATAATAAACCCAGTATACTACTATTAGTGTTGACTTGTCTGCGTTTATTCATGTGGTTCTGTAGAACTAGGGGAGGAATACTGCCCTCCCTCGCAGTATCTCTTGCCGGTGTTGGAGAATGACTGCTACACATCTCACCATGATGCAGTGGACGGTATTGAGCAGGCCTGGCAGGTGAGCAGTTTAATAATGTCAAAATAGGATCATTAAATCTGCACTGTGTAACTTTTCTTTTTTTCTATACTTTATATGCCTTTATGGACAGGAGAGCGGAGAGAGATAGGAAAGTTGAGAGAGGGAATGACATGTAGCATAGGATCGCAATGGAGTCACTATGTAACTTTTCTACTGCAGCTATTTACTCCATTCAAAAATAGCAGAACTAGAACGTTTCTCAAGAATAAAACTGTCCATCCACGAGTCAATCAATCTTTGGAAATAGTTTTATTTATTCTGGTCCACTTATGCTTCTCCTGCTTGTGTGGTAAATAAGTCTTGGTAAATGGGTAGACTTGCTGGCCAATGGCTTTTTTCATTCAATGAACATTAATAGTGCTGTCAGTGTGCAGCGGTTCCAACACACTTCCTACTGTATGTTTAAGCTCTCGGATTGCCATGCAATGTTTTTGTACATGAGGGAGTTAAAAAGTTGAAACGATATCTGACCTTAGGTGTACAAAAGTCAAACCATGGACTTGAAACCATAAAAGTCACACAAGTCTATATGCAATTAAAACTGCCTGTCATGTTGGATGAATAATTAACACCTTTTCCATTTTATTGATGCAGAGTAAATTCAATGACTACGAGAAGAGAAAGGTAGGTTACAGTTTTTTTTTTTTAAAGTGTGTTTCTAGAATGTGTGTCTTCGTTACATATTTCCACCTAAAACAAGATATTACTGGGGAGAGTGTCTTGTTTAAGCAGCCTCACCAGGCCCGAATCAATAAAGCCTAACATTGTGTAAATTGTAAATTTATAAAATTAATAAATGAATCAAATGTATTATAACGATATGTATGACAGGCTTTATTATGAATTGTGAAAGCTAGCTAGACATTTGGCAGTATGCTATGATACAATATGCCAGACACGCGATACAATTTCCGCCGTCCCTTTGTGACAACAGCAATCCTGCTGGATTTCGATCGCAAACCCCTCGCTTTCGGGTTTAAAATTTTTTTTCTTTCACAGAGTTAGAGCCAATACTTTGATGAACATGTCGGTATGCAGCTATTGCTGAGGCTAGCAAGTTTATGTTAAAAAGATAAAAATGGATATCCAATGAATCGCTGCCTGACTGGTCTGGGACTGCATGAAATCTAGATGCATTGGCCATATCTGGGCTCCCCGCTGGCAGAGCAGACCGGGTTTAGGGTTAACAGTGACTACCAGGCCTTTTCCTCTTCGAGCGATGCCATGCCACGGGAGCTGTACGGAGATCATGGCCACGCCCCAAGCCTGCAAAGCCAAAGTACATTCTGGATTTACGAGGCTGCTGGCCCGGCAGAAATGTGTGTGTCCTCTTACTAAATTACTGATTTCTCGCCATAGGAACATTGTATATGCAGTGATTCTGAGACAGAAGTCCTGAGTTGTTGTCGTATGGGAATTAAACTAATATCTGATACTTATGGTTGATGCTACAGCGATTTGAAGACATACTCTCCTATTAACCCCATTGTAACTACTGCAGCGATGTCTCCGTGTGACGTAGTAGCATCTACAGAAATTGAGTTTAGCCGCAACAAAGTGAAATACTACACAAAACGGTAAAATAGGTGTTTTAGGCTGTATTATTCCTTTAATGTATTTTTTTTATCATTGTTTGGACATACCTCAGTAAACCATGCCATTACAATATTATATAAATATTATCTGAGCCACGAGAAACAGAGTAGTTTAAACAAATTTAAAAAAGAAAAAATGCTGAGCACTGAACCTATATACTGGATCTGCTGCCTCTATGAACATGCTGTTAACGTTTGGCAGAGTGACTCCCAATGCATGATTTCATTTCCATCATGTTTATCATCCATGTGTTTACATGTACACTCCTCCATCCCCAGGAGCAGAAGCACCAGGAGAAGCTGGCTTTTGAGCGGCAGCTGGAGGAGAGGCAGAAGGAGCACACGCAGCTACTGATTATGAACAATTCCCATAAGGAGAACATCCTCCAGTCAGTCAGACAGGTACACCTACCTATGTTACTGTCTTACTAGGCTACTGAGGCACCATGATTTGGAGAAAAAATATCGGCATTTATCTGTGATCGTCGATCAAGTGGGAATGTAATTGTAATATTTAGTACACTTTTAATCTATCTGGTTAAAGTGTTAATCATTATGTTTATTTTATTCAATTATACCATATTTGATGCTTTTTTTGCGGTAGAAATCACTATTCGTTGTGGCCCCACCTTTCACTAACTACTCCACCATTACTATAAAATATGCAGAAATGATGCAAGAATGACACTTGACAAGGTAGAAGCGGTAGCTAGATTTAAAAGGGAATAGAGGTCAGGGATTAATCAGGCGGTATAGTAAGTTACGAGATAGTACTTTACTAATCCCAGACGGGAAATGTGGGTATCACAGCAGAAAGTACAGGTAGAAGTAGATAAAAATGTAAAACTACAAAATTACAAAAAATATCCAGAGAATATGTCTATAATAAGAGAAGTATAAATGTAGATGTAAATGTAGACATTATCGCCAGTTGACGTGGAGACATCATTGACAGTATATGCTCCATTATTGACCATTATACCATTATGATTGGACTCTTCTCTGCAGGAGCGCGAGCGTCTTGATCAGGGCTTGTCTCAGCAGCAGAGAGCTCAGGAGGCCGAGAGGGTGCTGATCCTGGCCCGGGTCCGGCAGGCCGAGGAGGAAATCACCAGCCGTGTGAGCAGCATGCTCATGGACAACACCAGGTACATGAATTGCATTTAGTGATTTAGCAGCAGACACTTTCATCCAAAGTAAGACTGAAAACAATCAAAGCAAGCATCTAACTATAATGAGAGGAGTCTCTGTATGTATGTATGTATGTATGTATGTATGTCTGTCTGTCTGTCTGTCTGTCTGTCTGTATGTCTGTCCTTCGATTTTCTTGACAACCGCTTGAGAGAATCGCTGAGACTTCACACTCGGCGGGCGTATTGCTCATGGCCCAAGGAATTGCAGTGTCAAGTGTGAAGTTGTTTGGATGCGTGTTTCTCGAGAAATCTGTGTGGAGTTGTTTGGACCGGCTGTGTCGGAGCGGTTGAGGATGCGGATGTCGGTGTAAGTTGGCGTCACACTGTGTTGAGTTTGGGTGGTGTAGTGTCGAGTGTGTGCGTGCTCTAAAAAGAGAAAAGTAGACAGCGAAAACATGTTTAGACACTCGACACTTTTCATATGAATAAACTTATGAATAAATAAGCGAACAGTGAACGGGCACGCCCCTGACACCGCTGCAAGCAGCCTAACGGGCACGCACTCCGAACAGATATGCAACGGGCACGCGCTCCGAATGGGCACGCGCTCCGACCGGCCACGCCCCCAACGGGCACATGCCCTAGTACAATCAAAATAGCTACAAAAAAAAGTTTAAGCTAGACCTAGTTTAAAAAAACAACTGGAGAGAGTGCAGAGAAGTCATAGGAATCAGAGATACAAGGTTAGTCATCAAGTAAGGATCATGTGGTTTGTCAGGGGAGGGTCTTCGTGTGCTTGTGTGCATGTGTAAAGCCATGGTTCATGCTATCGATGGATACTATTATACACATTACATCTCCATTCATCCACACAGACAAAAGAAGAGTTCACAGTTTCTTCAGGCCTTGGAGGAAGAACGGTGAGAAGAACATTTAAAAAACATTACATTTAGAAACATGACTATAGGTGATGTGCTTTACAGTTGAGGACATCACAAAACAATTCTTCCAGGTTTTTTTTATGAGACCTTTCTTTTGTTTTTTTCCAAACTAGAATTCGTATGGAGCATCTGACTGCCATCACACAGGAGGAAGCTAATTCTCTCAGGAAGAAAGAAGTGGCATGTAAGTATTCTGAGACATTTGGAGGACTTGTCGATCCATTTAATTCACTACATGAACGTTCAAGTCGCTGTTGTGTTGACAATATAATGCTTTAATGATTTTGAATTTAAGTAGTACAAGTAGTACAATTTAAGTAAACATTTTGAAATTATTTTCGGAAAATAATCTTTGCTACACTACAAATACAACAATCAGAACCGCTGTAACTGAAACATATTTTCTTCCATTGCCTGTTTGGCGCAAAAATTAGTTCACCTAATAGTAATTTTACTTTATAATTGCACAACGACATAGCTTACTGCTTATCTTATTAAGATTTTGATTTGGTTACCTTACACTGACAAATGAACAACGGCTGAGTTTATTTGAATGTAGACGCTAATGCAACTTGTACACAACACAACAAGAGTATTATTTGTCATGATAATAGAAGGATTTAAAACAAAAGCAAACAAACGTATGAAAGGCAGTCCAACTTTGTAAGATAAATATGTGTCTTGTTTCCTCTATTTGTAGAGAACCAGCTTTCCTTTCCCACTTTCTCTATTACTAATATTTCCCTTTTCTCTATATTTCCCTGCTTGTTTGTCTCCCCCTAGTGGCCATGCAGAAGATGCTGTCAGACAGCTATTCCATGAGCCTCCTGCAGGAGGCAAGTGACTACCGCAGGAAGAGTCTCGTGTCGGAGGCCTACAGGAGGTAAGATCACATAGCAGATAACCATTCCGCAAGTGACGTTGCTCTCTGTTGTTGTTTTTGAGCCGATATTTCTGGAAGTGTCTTCAAAACGGTTTCAATAGCAGAATCCATAGACTTAAAAAAATACCATAAAGACAGAATGCAAAAGTTTAACTACAGGAGTCGCTGTGTTGTTTTCTGTTGCTCACTATGGTCACACGGATTCCGTCAGCACATTTTCTTTCAAGTCCCGCCTACAAAACACTGATTGGCTCGGTGAAAATTCATGCAGAACCAAGTACCACTCAAGCAACCAACACCACACCCTGAATTGCAGAACATTTGCAAAAAGTGGGCGGGAATTGGAACCAGGCAAACGCCCTCCAGTCACGATCGTCGCGATTCTTTACTGTCAGAGAAACAAAATACTTGTGGGTATGTGGGTGTTCAGTTTGGTATTCTCCCTCTTTTATTTCAGCATGGAGAGTTTAGATAGGAAGTTTGATCAGGTGTTCTCGCTGCAATTGCTGGACAAGTCCAAAGCCGTCGCCCAGATCCTACAAGAGGTACAGAAAAGAATCTCTTTTTTTCTCTCGTGCTCACTTTCTATTTCCTCTAGGTGTCACTGTATTTTGAATTCCATGTAGTGAAATGGTTACAGAGATCGGGAGGCTTGCGCTTTTCGTTAAAAGTTGCAATTCAAGCAAACATTTATTTCCATATATATGTAATAACATAATTATATCCTGTCCTTGAAATATACATATTTTATCATCTACGTGAGGCGTGCTCATGCTGAATGCTCTCCGAATCGGTACAATAAAAGTAATTTTGACAAATTAAATGCGCAACGGATGTTTTAGTGAAGCCAGGAGAGACTGGCTTAATTGATGGTTTAATCACCCAGACCGGTATTGTCCTTTTAAGTAGTTAACATACTGGTCGAGATTATGCTCGTGCTTACTGACTGTGTTCTGCAGGAGGAGATGCAGAAAGCAGCCTTCCAGGCCCTACAGCTGCAGAAGGACAGTGTGCACGGCTACATCCGCAGTCAGGTGTGTGGCTCGGCTGGCCCATTCACTACTTCATAGAGACAAATGATAATATACATCAAAATGGACTCTTGTCAAAGTGGAGTCTTTTTCATCAACTCTTCTTAACTAACTCAATTTGCGTATTCTTTGAATACGTTAGATATCTCGGTAGTTTAATGAAAATGTTTTTCTCATTATACTGTATAAATATAGAACAAACAGCATCTTTAAGGAATATTGATTTTGGTTAAGATGAATGAATGAATGAATGAATATTAATAAGAAATTAACTTTTTTTAATCACACCCACCGATCTAGCAAAAACACGACGGTATCACCACCATCGCATTGTGACTTTTTAATTTCTTTATTTCATATTGAGGAGACTACTAATCGTTTTTTTGCCGAGTCATTCCTAACTGCCCTCGCCTGGCTTGCAGTTCTGCTTACCATCTCCCTGATATCCCTGCCACCCTTGTGCTTGTCCCCGCTGTCTCCAGATCAAGCTTATAGAGGGCGAATTAATGCAGCTCACTAAGCTGGAGGTTAAGAGGCGAACCCTGGACACTGAGAACCTGCAGGTGGGTACCGAAGGCCTTCCTCCTTTCTCTTCCTCCACCTCGTGCTCTTCTTCCTCCTTCCACCATTTTGTTATTCATTCTCGGTCGCGCAGCCTCATCTCTCTCTACATGTCATCGCGCCATGGCCGACATCGGACATTTCACACAAAAGGATCACTTTTATCAGATGCGGTCACTGATAAGTGAGGAGACGGTTTATTCAAACAAATGTGAAATCATGATTTAGTCGGCATATAGAACAAACTAAGTGCAGTGTCGGAGGATCAGATCATAACAAATGAAATGCTGATGGAAACTGCACCTCTTGGTTGTATCCTCTGAAGTGGTTTAAATAGCACATGAGTACATGTCATGAATCTTCGACAATCTTGTTTTTTTTTATATGTGCGTGTCTGTATGTGTGTGTCTGCGCTTGTGTGCGGTGTGTGCGCATGTGTGTGCGCGCATGTGTGGTGTGCGTGCGCATGGGTGTGTGGGTGTGTGTCTCTGTGTGTATGGGTGTGTGTGTCTCTGCGTGCGTGTGTTTGTGTTTGTGTGTGTGTGTGTGTGTGTTTGTGTGTGTGTGTGTGTGTGTGTGTGTGTGTGTGTGTGTGTGTGTGTGTGTGTGTGTGTGTTAATGTGAGGGTGTGTGTGTTTGTTTGTGTGTGTTAATGTGAGTGTGTGCAGGGGTGTGAGTGTGTTAATGTGAGTGTGTGTGTGTGTGTTAGTGTGAGGGTGTGTGTGTGTGTTTGTGTGTGTGTGTTTGTGTGTGTGTGTGTGTGTGTGTTTGGTTGTGTGTGTGTGTGTGTGTGTGTGTGTGTGTGTGTGTGTGTGTGTGTGTGTGTGTGTGTGTGTGTGTGTGTGTGTGTGTGTGTGTGTGTGTGTGTGTGTGTGTGTGTGTGTGTGTGTGTGTGTGTGTGTGTGTGTGTGTGTGTGTGTGTGTGGAGTGGGGTGGTGGGGGGGGGGGTGTGGGG
>OOFB01029947.1:17942-37248 GCA_900323305.1 Trachyrincus murrayi
TTTTTTTATATGTGCGTGTCTGTATGTGTGTGTCTGCGCTTGTGTGCGGTGTGTGCGCATGTGTGTGCGCGCATGTGTGGTGTGCGTGCGCATGGGTGTGTGGGTGTGTGTCTCTGTGTGTGTGTGTGTGTGTGTGTGTGTGTGTGTGTGTGTGTGTGTGTGTGTGTGTGTGTGTGTGTGTGTGCAGGTGGTCCTTGGGGAGCAGCGTACTGCTCTTAGTGACCTGCTACAGCAGCTGCTGAAGCAAAAGTACCAGAGAGAGCAGGAGCTCCGGGAGGTTCTGGTGAGACTCTCTTCCCCCACCCCCCCCCCCCCCCCCCCAGATCTACTGCTTCACCCATCGCTGTTTACAGGAGGCTTTCAATCATGTGATCTGAAGTTCAAACCCTGCCATCTTCCCCCAAAATTGTGGAATAACCAAGCAAGCAGTTGTTTCTGTTCAGAATCAGAATCTGGTGTGTAGTGCTCTGAAGCGCCTTCCGGAGGGGAGGAGTTCAAAAATGTGGTGGCCAGGGTGCGAGGGGTCGGTAATGATCTTCCCCCCCCCCGCCTCCTTGTTATAATGCGTGAAAAAGTACCAAGATGGCGGCTTGGAATGTGTGAAACCCTCCTATTATGGTGGCAAAGATGGTTTTCTGAGATTGTGTGTGTGTGTCCGTGTGTGCGTTTGCGCGTGTGTGTGTCTCAGGTGGAGATGGAACGTAAATCGGACTCCAGCCAGCAGAACTACTGGATGATTCAGTACCAGAGGCTGCTGGACGCTAAGCCACTGTCTCTGCGCATGCAGGTACGGGGAGCACAACCACACAGCTCCACTTCACATCATCAGTCAAAACTGCGCGAGGTCAGATGTGAGAGTTGTAAAGAGAGAGAGAGCAGAAAGGAGGAGAAGAAAAAAAAAACAGCCCTTCCCTACGTTTGTCCTCCATTGAGATGTGTTGCATTCACGCCCCTGTGGAGGAGCTATTATAACGACATGTGCGTGCATGCGATTAATTGGCAAGATGGATTCCCCGAACCAATCATGCCCTGATCGGTCAGACATATGAGCCGGGAGCGGTCTAAAATCAAAACGGTCTCATACAGAGGTAGGCGCGCAGTCAACCACAACAGATATTCTCACAGCGCATTTCACTCACTAACAGCTCAATATAATCATCTCTATTTACATGTATTTATTATTAAGACAAATACATAGCAGCCTTGTCAAAATGCTTGCTTGAATGCTCGTATTGGGATTTAAATGGCTATAACTGTGACCTATTTGCCAACACACAAGTACATGCAGATGTACAGCGGATGTAATATTGTCTCGATATGCTAAGATAATATAGTACTTGAGTATTGATCCCAGATGGGAAATTTGGGACCGATGTATTGCATTTGTATGTATTGTCTTCCTCTTTACTTCCTGTCCAAACAGGAAGCAGGCCTGGAGAAGGAGCTGGTTAACTTACTGTGTAAGCTGTCTGCACAGCACCACATGCCAACCCTGGCTCACCACCGAATAACGACGATGGCCCTTCGCCACATGACCGCCTCTGATCTCCACAAGGTCTGTTTAGTAAAGGCCCCCGATATGCTTCAAACTAAATCACAAGTGGTGTGTTCGCACAGACAAAATGGCAGGTTTGCCACCAAAGCGCAGCACAGCATTGGGCTCCTATCGCCGCAGGGTGCTCAGTCTAAATAGTCAAACTTTTACGACTCGCCGCCCCCCAGTTCACCGCTGCCAGCTATTGGACATCAACACCACGTGAATGATTACGTCAGTATCTGGTATCTGGAAATATTTGGTATCTATAGACTATTGCCTCCTGCTCTGTTTATTTCATGATGTTTGAAGCAAGACTTGCTGAGATTGTGAGGCATTATGCAGATTTTTTATTTATCAGAATTGATTCACCCCTCGGTATGGTAACAGCACTGTTGTTCTGAGTGGGAGGGGACGACATATTTAATGTAGTTCTGTAAAGTGTGTTATATATTTAAACAGGTGAGTTGAAGACTGATCCGTATCTTGTTTCCCCTCAGCTTGGTGTCACTGAGGTAGGCGTCCAGAAAGCGCTGCTTGACTGGGCGAAGAAACACTCCCACGGTTCTCTTGAAGGTACGCTCCCCGCTCACTCACTTACCCATCACTCATTCATTTCGACACGGTCACGCCCACACTCTGATCAGACTCTTTTACATAGAAACATGTGGGTCATAGCCATGAATGCACATCCTACTTACCTGCAGGTAGGTATTCTTGAGCAAGATGCCCTGACCTTACCTACTCCTTAGGTAGCGGTTGAGAACCTAGGGGACGATCTTGGATTCAGTCCAAATGACTACAAACTGTAATTAGTTCATGTCATTGTAATTGTTAATTCATATGTCAAAATCACCAAAATAAGACAAGACACTACAAACTATTAATGGGGTTAATTACAGTGCGACAAACTATAATCCGAGAGTCTTTAGCTATGACGTGTGTGTGTGTGTGTGTATGTGTTTGTGTTGTCGTCTTTACCTGACTTATCCTTGTTTCTCTGTGTGCCAGGAGCCTGTAAGGCGGAGGTGGAGTCGGAGGTGGAGGTGGAGGAAGCAGCAGCCTCGGCACCGTCAGCGCCTCCCCCTCCTGACTCCCCGTCCCAGAGCGAGGTGGCTGCTGGGTTCCCCAGCCCACCCCACACCCCCGTCACCCCATCCTCCTCCAGCAGCATGGATCCAGGCAGCTCCGAGTGTGTGGTCTGCATGGAGAGGGGGGTACGTGTGACTCGTTGATTAAACCACTCACATGTTCATTGTACCCTTAAATGATTGCGGTCATGTTTATGTTTCTTAATGCGACTGTTAAAATCGACATGTGTGTACCCCTATGCGGTGTGTTTACATGCAGAGGGGAAGCCTGGCTTCCTAACCGCCATGTAAGAAGGGTTTCAGAAACTGAGATTAATTCTGCGCATCCACCAAACGTCAGATGTTTTCGTCCCCCGCCCTGCCCGGAAATACATGCAAATCCATAAACAACAGCATGTTAGGTGTTTGCACATTATTACATAGGATGGCGCACTGTTCAACGCACTTTTGGACCGGAGATCCAAAGAGATTAGATCTAATGAGAGATCTAACCCTATTACAAAACCTCAACGGACGAACAGTGCCAAACAAATATCTGAACGAACTGTGCATGCTAACTTACTTCTTGTTTTGTACGCAATTGTTAATTATGTATCTGCTGCAAATCAACACAAGGATGTAATGTAAATCAACACAACAAAATATTAGGTCAAGATGTTTGATCCATCGCGTGTCAATCTCGTCAAACAGAGAAAGATGTTGGATAGTCACGTTCTGCAATAAAGCGATGATAAGCGAGGAATGAATGGGTCTAGCGGTGTTAAATGACATTTAGTGACACAACGGCACTAAAGCAGGGCAAAAAAGAGGCGATCCCCAGTCAGGTCCCAGCAGTTAACACCGCTAGACCCCCTAGGGCTCTGACCGCTGATTGGGCCTTTTGCTTCGCTTCTCGCTTTATTACAGAGCGTGAATATCTGCCGAATATCCAATATCTTTCAATTGAAAGATCAAATCTTTTGGTAGGATTTAGCACGCCTGTCACGTCTTCAACTTAATCCGTAACCCGGTTACCGTGGTGGCCATGTAAACCGGGATAACGATACGCTAATCCCACCACTGGATAACGATATAAACCGTAACCGGGTTTCCCTCTGCATGTAAACGTACTGATGGATACACATTGCCCTGGTTGGTCATCACGACTGGTCTCGAGATGTCTGACGGCTCTATGTTGTTGTTGTTGTTGTTGTTGTTCTTCTTCTTCTTCCCTGCAGTCTCAGGTCATCTTCTTGCCCTGCGGCCACGTGTGCTGCTGCCAGGTGTGCAGCGACGCCCTGCTTAACTGTCCCCTGTGTCGCAGCAGCATCTCCCAGCGCGTGCGCCTCTACCAGTACTAGGAACCCACTCGGCTCGCTCCACCATGACGTTTGCATGTTTATAGCGGGGGCTGAAGTCACATGTGTCGTGGATGTATAAGATGAGGCTTTTATGCAAATGTATTCAAATGGTTGAGGCACCTGCCTTTTATTAACCAAACATTAGAGCTGGTGTAGATTAAAAACATTTTTATAATAATTTGTCAAATTGTATTTATAATGCTTTGTGCTTGAAGCCACAGGGAAACATTTTTTTTTTTCAGTTTTTTGTTCAGTTTCTTTTGAAATGGTGGAATCACATATTTACATAACCCAAGGGGTTAATGTCATGCAAGGTTTATTGGTTACTGTTTTATGTCTTCGTTTAGCTGCATACAGGATCTGTGCCTTTACTTGTAAAAAAATCCCCATCTCAGCAAGTTATAATATCCAACGTATCAATCACTTTATTTTAGAATAGGATCGCTTTCTGTCTTTTTTTAAATTGCACTACCCTAACCCACCACCTTCTGCTCTACTGTTACTACCAATCTCAGACGCAATGTTGGCACTCCTCCTCCTGTATACCAAAGGCACCTCTACTCTGCTGTAATTGATATCATCATTCTATCATCACTATCAATAAGTATATGAGGTTAACATATTCATAATGATGGGTCACAGTTTTTGTTTTTGTTTTCAAATGTTTTCATATGCCAATATTCAACTTGGTCTCCTATTTTTAGTGTTCTGTCTTCTATGTATTTTTTATATGAATGCAATGCATGCCGTATGGACTAACAACACAGGATTTATTATTATTATTAATAATAATAATAGTTATAGATAGGCTAATCATCTATAGTTATAGATACTGTGATGGTATATACAGCTGGTATATATCTTCATTCAAGTGCTCTTAAATCTCATGCCTAGCCTGTTTCAAGTCATATTAGATATCAATATATTGTCACGAGTGTATAAAGTGTAAATTACCACATATAAATGTTTAATAAAATTTGAGATGTGTGTATCTTTTTGTGTCGGGGTTCCCCATTTTGTCAATGTTGACCATATGCAATATGATTCCATATAGATGTCTAGATGAGAGGTTTAGTTTATAAGGATTTTTGAAACCGTTGGCAAATAACAGTGTTAAGTCTAAATCCACAACTAAAACCACACTTCTTCTGGTTCTGCTGACCTATAGCCAAGACATTGAGTTGAATAATTGAATAGGGTAGGCCTACTCTTAGTTAAATTACTACTTAGACAGTCACTCTAAGATACCTCAGTTTATGAAGTGTAGACAACTAACTAAAAACAAAATATATTATAATTGTACCATATAGAGTCTAGAGTTTTTGCAATTTGTACAAATACTTTAGCAGCGGAGGCAATGCCTTTAATAGGTCTCGTGTTTTACCGTAATTTCCTAAAGCTATTGAATTTCTAATTGTAAGGTTTTTTTATATTGTGAAATGGGGCACATTGGGCACATTCTGGTAAATTCACAAAACCGAAATGCATAAATAATAAATAAATATATTGACGTCTGGTGAACGCATGGGTAAACGTCACGATGATAAGCCAACCAATCATAGCCCGAGAAGAATTGCCGTAAAGTGTGTCGTTCTAGACCATACGGCATTCATGGGACATGATTGATCAATTTTCATGAATTCCTCTCGATACAGCCAATCATTTATAAAAGACAGGTTGCCGAAGCTGGAAGGCAAGTTGAATCCTTGTGTGTTTATTAACGTTATTATTTTGGAAATGTAATAGAACCGATTAAGGGATCCGTTACTCAACTAGTTGAAGTAGTTAGCTTGGGTTGACCCCGGCTGGAGCTGGAAAAAAATAGGATTCTAAAAAAATATACTAATATATTTACTAATATATTTACTAATATGTTTTTGAATGGCAAAGGTTCTAGCTTCCTCATGAATATTAATTTAGAAACAGTTGGTAATTAGTCTCATGTCTATCTGATAGGCTGTGACGTGACCTCGCTACGCGGGGGTCTATTTACATTTACATTTATCTATTGACTTTATACCATAAGTATCATGACCGATCATAAACAATTCAATGTAGACCGATTCCTTATTTGAGTAGCCTATTTTGGCTTCTTTTCTACTTTGCTTTGTTTACCAAAGCTTAAAACACATCATTGTGCATGTGCTGCCCAGTATTGTACTGCAGTACTACATTTAACATGATAAGATGTAAATATGGCCCTTTTTATATAACACATATTTTGGTGATAGAGGGACCGCCAAACTACAAATGTCCCCGTCTTTCGTTTCAGAAATCTTGCTCACCTTAAGTTTACTGTAATGTTGCAAGAAAGATGCAAGAAAGGGTTCAACAAGAGGGTACCACGCAGTTTAATTACCACTGTATCAGTGATAGATTGCGATAATCGTGTTGTAAATGTTCTGTATCATTGCAATGCTGCAATGCTGCAGATTATTTTGGATGTGGGTCATATGAAAATCGCACAGACCACAGTCATTAATTTTCCTTTCTGTGAATGCAGTAATACTTTAAACACTACCCAAATATCTTGAGTATCTGAGTGACTGTAGTCTCTCTCTTAAACAATGGCACCCAAGCATTGAGTTCTAATGACCGTCGTGTGTGTGTTAAAACATATCTATATCATTATCTATATTTTTATTCAGCACTGGCATGTAGAAACAACAGCCTTTCATGTTGGGTGCCTATCCGTTTGAATGTGTAGGGGATTAAAGTAGAATCAAGACCACGCAGACCCAGGATCAGCAATTTTTATTAGGTTTAATTTACGGAGAGAAGAACATTCAGCTAAGCATTCTGTAGTTCTCTGGGGTTATCAGAGAGGTATAGTTCTGGAGAGGTCCAAACACATGATGGGAGTCAAGGTCATAATAAGAATATTGTAGATAGATAGATGGAGAGAGCGAGGGAGAGAGTTATGATACGGTCACATGTGTGGTGTGTGTGTGTGTGTGTGTGTGTGTTGCGCTTATGTGTATGTAGTTATAAGTAAGTAGAATGTATGTGATTATTGGGTATAGGTGATGATACTGTAGAATATAAGATGGTGACATAAGATCAGGTTGTTCCTGCACAGAATGTCCCAGCCCTCGCTGCTTATCCTGTACGGCAGCCAGACGGGGACAGCCCAGGACACGGCCCAGCGGATTGGACGGCAGGCACAGAGGAAGCACGTACAGAACCGGGTGGCACCACTGGATGGCTACAATGTGGTTAGTTTAACAACAAGATGAATGCATTTTTAGATTTGGTTCTTTAATATTTTATCTAATATTTTCTATTGGTACATTTTGCTTCTTAAAGGTGCTGTAGGTAAGATTTAAGAGCTAGTATTTGAGTGTAGTTTGTTAGAAATGAATTAGCCATCCGTTATTAGTGAATGAGAATATCTGTATCTGTGCCTCTGTATGAGCCAAGATAGACTTCTCTGATTGGTTCAATTGAGCGAAGACAAATTAGTTTGCAAGCTGCGTTGTTACATTAGGCTAAACCTATTGCATAAAATGTTCCCAATTGTTTTTATTCAGAGACAATAAACCAAAGAATCGTTTTGTTTAGGCCTATTATTCAAATGGGTGAATTGTAAGTTTCTCTTGGCTTCTAAGCCACATTCAAGCACTCTCCTGTACTCTTTGCTCTCAACAGGCCAACCTGATCTCTGAGTCTCTAGTCCTATTTGTGTGTGCCACCACTGGCCAGGGAGACCCCCCTGATAACATGAAGGTAATGTTACTCAAAGAAACAGTATTTTATTTTAGATGGATACTTTATTCATCCCTGAGGGGAGATTTGGTCGTAACAGCAGCATACAATAAAACTAAATGTCAATATAAAAAGACAGGTAATATAGAACAAGGATAGAATAGAATAATAAAGTACAATAAAAATGACAGTATTTGTGTTTACAGTATTATATGTACAGTAATAATATCATCAATGATTTGCCTTCTTGGCAGAACTTCTGGCGTTTCCTGTTCAGGAAGTCTTTGCCTGCTGGATCTCTGTGCCAGCTGGACTGTGCAGTACTCGGGCTAGGGGACTCTTCTTATCCAAAGTAAGTGGAGAACATCTTGTGGAGCTGACGTTTTTTTTTAAACGTAGCTCTAATAAACTAGAACGTACTTTACTTAGCTGTACCATTTGTCGTGGAACTTTAGAAAGCGTTTTGATATACATGATATCTACTGTTACTGTTTGCACTATCGCTAATAAAAAAAACCATATATATAATACTAATAATACTTCATGCTTTGGTTGTTCTCAGCCTAAGTCGCTTTGGATAAAAGCGTCTTCTAAATGACAAAATGTAATGTAATGCAAGTCCATGACCAACTCCTCATAATGTGACTTTAACAACAAGAAGCATCTCGCTGAAAAATGGAGTCATCACTAGCTATAACAATGTCTTTTCGTTTGTGGTTGTAGGTTCAATTTTGTGGCCAAAAAGCTTCATAAACGCCTTCAGCAGTTGGGTGCCAGTTTGCTGTTGTCGGTCGGGCTGGCTGATGATCAACATGACCTGGGGTGAGAGACAAAACGCTAAGAAGCTAAATGTTCTATTCCCTATATAAATTCTAGAGGCAAAAGATAATTTAATTAACACATTGTCCGATAGCTCCTTTCAATTGACACCTGATATGTTTTTTAACAGATAATCACATTCTTTAATGTGATTAAAGAATGTGCTCCAGTTTCATTACTAAACTGTTTGTTTTAGTAAGCAAACTGGGTTGATTTAATATTTTAAATTAGCAAAATGTTGATAAAACAACAACACAGCATACTACCTTATGCTCCTCCAGCACTTTTTCAAGTAGAAGTAAAAGTACTAATGTAGAAAATGACATCAATGAAGTAAATCAAAGTTAGACGAAAAGTACAGCGTAAAAGGTATTGTTTTATTTTTGTGGATTTTCTAATGAAGCAATTATGCTAAGCTTGTGTTATTAATGTGTCCCATGCAATGACTAATGATAATTGGAACTTGGCAGAAAGGCCTCTGTATAATTATAAAGTGAACGATATATATATTTTGTATGTATTACGTCAAAATAACACAAAACCCTTACATACAACCCTTTAAGTGAATACAATGAAAGTGCAAAGACACAACACATGTTCCTTGCGCCTGCCGCTAGTGACGGTCGAGCGGTGAAAGTCATGTGAAGGTCAAAGTGTGCTCCCTCTGTGTTGGAACAGACCCAATGCAGTGTTCGACCCGTGGCTGGCATCGTTCTGGGACAGTGTGTCAGCTCTGTACCCGTCCATGAACAGCAGAACCGCCCTGCCAGATGACCAACCGTAAGTATCATACTGCTTACAAATAGGGAAGATAGATGCATCTGGTTTGGCATTTGTTTTCCTAATGCCTTTAATTTGACTTTTTTGTTCACGTAGAACACATTGAATTGTGATTTATATATTGTTCATCAGTGACCTTAAAGGCGAACCTTCACGCTCGGCTATTTTCTAACATAAGAGATTACTGCTTCATACCAATTTTTACTCGACTTTTTAAAAAGTTGCGTAAAAGTAGGACACTTGACGCCGTTGGCCCGGTATTTGCATTCTCCATTGGTCCAATTGGAATTACGTCAACGGTCCAACTTGGTAATGGAGTCGATGTTGCAGACCGTGACTGTTTCACAACACGTGTATGAATTGGTACATAACCTTGTTTTTGCAGGCTGCCTCCAACATATAGATGCCACTTCCTGGATGCTGTCATTGAGAAGTCAGATGACACGGGGGGGGCGAGGATGGAGGAGGAGCTACGTGTCCCGTGCCAATCCCGTCCCTTCCTGGCTCGCATGACGTCCAACCAGAGAGCCTCAGACCTCTCTCATTTTCAGGAAGTTCGCCACATTGAGTTTGACATTTCCAACTCTAACATTGAGTAAGTAACAAATACAAACCTCTCATACAAATACAAACCTCTCTCTCTGAAAGGCAAGGGCTGTTCTTGTTGATGGGTGGAATATTGACTTTTATGCGTGGTGGGCTGATAAGATAAGATGACATTTTATTAACCCCCGGGAAAGGGACATTCCGGTGTTACAGCAGCATAAAAAGAAATCACACTGAGAATATAAGAATAATATATATATATATATTTATTTATTCTGCGTTTGTACAGGTTTACCGCTGGCGATGTGGTTAATATGCGACCCTGTAATGACCCAGAGGACGTAGAAGAGTTCTGTCAGCTGCTCCGACTCAACCCAGAGGCGCAGTTTATCCTCAAGGCTAACAGCAGTTCTGCAGGTACATGTTGTCATACAAATAGATTGAAAACTTATCTTATCCATTTTTTTTTACAAATTTTTTTTAAAATAATGCAATAATAAAAATATTTAATTAATGCTATAGTTGGGTTTGTTGTGTTAGATTTGGGCACTGTCAGATGTTACCTGCATTCAGTTCCTCACCACCCAGATATCATTTAGAACCAAGATGGCCACAAGGTTATTTTGGCCTCTGCGATTAGCTAATTGTGAAAGGTCTCAATTCATTTATTCAACAACAAAAAAAGAACAAATGTATAAAAACATAAATAAATCGGATTTTGTATGCCTGTTACATTAAAATCAAATTACAAACCGTTACAACTCAGCTATTTCTTTATTTCTTTATTATAGTCTTTATATACAGTAGGCGCCAACGGAATATTAATTGAATCGATAATCTGTTAATCGCAATGAATAATCACAATCACAATGTCGGGTAAAATAATTGCAATTATATTTTTATATCATAACCGTGCAGCCCTACCGCGAGGTGACTAAGGGCCCATTAAAAACGTCACAATGTGAAATCTTCCGCCCGCAAACTCTAGCGCCACTGGGACTTCCTGAGCCATGCACGCTGCGCCACCTGGTGGAGAGGCACCTGGACATGGCGGCCGTGCCTCGCCGCTCCTTCTTCGAGATGCTGCTGTGCTTCGCCACCAACGAGTTGGAGAAGGAGAAGCTGGAGGAGTTCAGCTCGGCCCCGGGCCAGGACGAGCTGTACGCCTACTGCAACCGGCCACGCCGCACCGCGCTGGAGGTGAGGCCTTGTGACTTGTGTTAGGAATCCAGAACCGGATCCAGGGTACCAATCATGACACGGTGTTAAGCTATGCTATTACGATCGCCTGCCTTGGTCGCCTGCCGTGATTGGTCGAAATATCTTGGATCTGGTTCCGGATACTGCAGATACTTGGCTACCTAAAGTACAGAGGTGTAGGTCAAATCAAATCAAATGGAACTTTATCTATAGGGCACTTTTCGTGCAAACAACACATCAGAATCACAGAGATATGTTTGAGCAAGACAACAATATAAAGTGCTTCACAAGGGAAACAAATTTATTTAAAAGAACAGCATACAAATCAGAGTCAGAGATGCATTTGAGAGGGTGTGTGTGTGTGTGTGTGTGTGTGTGTGTGTGTGTGTGTGTGTGTGTGTGTGTGTGTGTGTGTGTGTGTGTGTGTGTGTGTGTGTGTGTGTGTGTGTGTGTGAAAGTGAGACCAGGGGTTCCGTTACCGATTCATGAATAAGCTAAAAACCTTTTCATTGTTCTGAATGGTACACATATTCAAAAGTATGTGTGTGTGTGTGTGTGTGTGTGTGTGGGGGCAGGTATTGTTAGACTTCCCCCGCACTACAGCAGAGCTGAAGGTGGACTACCTCCTTGACCTGTTCCCCCAGATCCAGTCCCGCTCCTTCTCCATCGCCTCCTCCACCCAGGTGAGCAGCCCACTCTTCTATTGCCCTTATGTTCATCATGACGGGTGGATGCATTGAGATGATATAATGGCGATTCAACTGCATTCATTTGGAATGTGTGTCTATGGGCCTTATTCACCTAGCGGCCATGTTGGTTCTAAACACTAGCTGGGTGATGGGAACTGAATGCGGAATTCTGCATTCAGTTCCCACCACCCAGCTAGCGTTTAGAAGACCTCTTCTATTTGTATCTTTATTTACCTCAGCAATATATTGCTGTCTCTTCAAACAAATGTTTTTGTAAGTCGCTTTGGATAAAAGCGTCTGCTAAATGCGCTAAATGTAAATGTTTAGAACCAACATGGAACCAAGATGGCCGCTAGGTGAATAAGGCCCATGGTGGTCAACGTTAATACCAATTCTAATATAAAAGTTAAACTTACTTAAAGGTACAATATGCAAAAAAAGAATTTGTCATGTAGACACTAACTTTAAAGCTACAGGGATCGAGGTTAATTGCGTCGAAAATGTAGACCGGAGCTAGCTTCAAATCGCTAATTTAGCATATTGTACCTTTTAAGCACAAATGAAAAATGTTCTTAAAGCTGATTAAAGTTAAAAACTCAACACAATCATCCCCTCTTATAGGCACACCCAGGGAGGCTTCAAATTCTGGTTGCCGTGGTTAGATACAAAACCAAAATGTATAAACCGCGCAAGGGCCTCTGCTCCAGCTGGTTAGCGTCCCTGGACCCTACACAAGGTCCTCTACAACAATGCTATTAACTACTCTGAATTACTGTTGTTTACCAAGTTCTTTTAAGTTAATTTCCAGTACTGTAAAGGTATTTTTTTTGTCTTATTGATTATTGATAGTAATTAATTGAAGTAACTCCATATTAAACATGATGATGTTTATTGTTCTGTAATCGTGTCTTAGGGGAGGTACGGGTGCCCCTGTGGGTCACTAAAGGCACGTTAAAGTTTCCTCTGGAGAAGGATGCACCTGTGATCATGGTGGGGCCGGGAACGGGAGTAGCGCCCTTCAGGTCTGCAGTGCAGGAGAGAATAGCACAGGGGAAAATGAGTAAGATTATTATTTAATTTTTTTCAATTCTTTTGCGGAAACAGTCATATAAATCAGTACTCTCTTATCTTAGAAAATAGCGACGGTTTCCCTTTAAAAGAAAAAACATTGGAGAAAAAAGTGTGATAAGTGCAAGTCTACAGATTGTCATGTTTCATTTGTGATGTTGCTGGCAGTGAGTAAGGGTGAAGGGGATTACATCTCGACACAACTCCAATTGGATTTATTTTCCTCCACTTGTGTGACGGTAGCGAACGTGCTGTTCTTCGGCTGCCGCTCCGAGTCCAAGGACTTCTACTACGGCACTGAGTGGAGGGAGAGGGTGGAGGAGGGACAGCTGAGTCTGTTCACCGCCTTCTCGCGAGACCAGGTGAGACACGCAGCAGCAGCATGACCCGTGATCACATGAAGCATTAACCATTAATCAAGCCATAAAATACATGTGTCAAATAGAAGATGTAGCGTTAAAATGTATTCTTACAAAATCAAGATATTTATATCGATAATAACATTTATTTCAAATCAAAATTAATGATGATGTCGATAAGAAATCTGTAATATATATATAATATATTTATATATAATATATTTATATATATATATTATAAAAATATATATATATATGTTCTTTTTCAGCAGCAGCATTACCCATGATCACATGAAGCATTAACCTAAAACCATAAAATAAATGTACATCAAATAAAAGGTGTAGCGTTAAAAAGAATTTGTATAAAGATATTCAAAATATTTACATAGATAATCAAATATATTTATTTCTGGCTCGCATGATAATATATATATATATGTATAAAGAAATATATCTATATATAAATGTATATATTGTATTTTCTTCAAATACAATATATACAAAAGACAGACAATGGGAAGCACAAGCAACCATTAGCAAATGTTCAGGCGATGTGTTGCAATGGGTTCTCTAACTAAGGTGTATTCATTAGTACTACTCTTGAAAGCTAATTCTTTACTGGTCCACATCTACCTGTAGGCATCTTTGAGACATCAAGATGCCTAAAGCCCTACCTAGGACGAGTCTAGTCCAACAAATCTGATGAACTAGCTTAACTGATCATGATCATGTTTTTTAGGACATTGTTTGTTGGATCTTCAGGATTTCCCCTTTTAAATGTAACTTGTCCTCTTCTTTGGGTTAGGAGGATAAGATCTACGTGCAGCATCGTGTGAAGGAGCAGTCTAAACTACTGTGGGACATGATTGCTAATAAGACCGCCTACTTTTATATTGCAGGGTGAGTAAAACACAAGAACATGTCCCAAAAAAAGTTGACTTTACTTTTTTTTGTATTGTATTCAGAATGTCCTTTGGCTTTTAATTATTGTTTAACCTTTGTGGAATTAAGTGAAAATGCAGTTTTAGGATGTGTGTGTTTCAAGTAGAACAAGTGTATATGAAATAGTTTGATCAAGACTTGGCTATACTGATTAAAGGATATGAAAAGGGCCTTGATCAACTGGGATCCTGTTATAGTGAAACTGTATTTGTAAAATAGTCTGACACATCAGGACACAGGTTATTAAAGTATGTACTATTTGCCTGTGTGTTAACTGTTGGAAGACAATAATGACAATAATTTTGATAAATATTTAAAATGGTAAACAAATGTTGGATGTGCTCTATGACTTAACATGACTTAATGTGAATACTTGCTTTACATCGACACTTTTACTAGAAATCAAAATTGTATTAATTCAAGTTTGACTGTATGGAAATGGGTTTGTAGAAGCCTTGGAAATATTTCTGCATGTGCCTTATTGTAACAAGCATGTATTTACATTTCTAGCACCAATTTCTTCAAAACATGTACAATTTCTAGCCAGCTGTGTTAGCCTGCTGCATGCTTTATATAAGGCAATTGTTTTTTATATTATTGGTTGAAAGGTTGCCAGACTTATCAATTGCCACAGTTTATACTTTTTCATCAAGTTACATTGATCAGGTTTAGATGTTAAATAATTTGGCATACTTTATGTGAATAATCTGAGCTGACAACATAGAAAATGTCAATTTTCATTTAATCGAGTGTTTAGGAAAACAAAACAACTTTTTTGAGCTAGTCCCAGCCCACTATCAAAATACAAAAAAAGCCTGGTACTTTTTTTTAATTTAGGGGCGAGGCTATATATTGCAGTTTGACTGACGTTAGGTAACCCAAAACTCCCAGTAACAATGAATGCATGCAATAGCATGTAACATATAGAAGGCAATTTTTAGTCCATATTTAATACATCTTATCGTATGTTTTCTAAAACTTTGTGCATTTACTGTAAGTCGAGATTTTGACCAGGATCAATACATAGTAGCACTACGATGTAACCCACTACATCACTTTTCATCTAAAATATGGTTTTCCTGTAAAGAAATCTGCAAAATAGACATATGTAACCACTTTTTTGTTTCCCTCTAGCAATGCCAAGGAGATGCCCACCAGCGTGTGCGATGCACTGAAGGAGACCTTTCGGCTGGAAGGAGGGCTGTCATTGGAGGAGTCGGATCAGATGTTGGCTGCCATGGAGAGGGTCGGACGGTTGCAGAGAGAGACGTGGTCCTGATGGCTTTGCCTTGCTACAGCTACATCAACCACCGCCACCGCCAGTATATCATGCTATACTGACACTTTGAAACGTCAGCCTTATGGAGTCATATTGATGTAAGGATTCTAGCATGTTTTACTTCCTGCTTGTGACATTGTGGGGGTGGATGTTATTGGTTTAGATTGACTGAAGTGGCCTTTTAGATCAGTGTGAGAGAGACACACACGCACACACACTTTACAATAGGTCCAAATGCAATCACCCAGAATGACTATTTAAATGTACAAATCAATAAGGTGCTTATGCAATCTGGGTTTGAAGGCTATTTATCCATTTTGAGTGCTGGAAATGCTGATTGTTTTTTTTTATGTAGAAATTAATCTATATATAATTATTTTCTGTTTATGATACAAATATCCAAGTTGGAGAAGGTGCATTAGAATTGTACTGTACAGTCATGGTATCTGTTATCAAGGCATATTACACACATCATGACATAACATACACTTGCTACTCTTGCTAGCCCACCCTTGGTTTTAAATATCCATTTAAGTACTTAAATTGCACTGGAATAAATTAATAATTGTTGAAATCTGATCTTGAACCACTAAATAACTTATTTCTTCTTTCAGAATGTAATTTGTTTTAATTGTACGCAAATGACCATGAGCTTACTAGTATTGATTCAGACCTAACTAGTTTAATCCAGTCCTAGTTGATGTATCTGTTAAATGCAGTAGGCTACCCAATAACTATCTTTTTCTAGGAATTTAATATCCAAATCTGAGTTAACACATAACAGACACATGAACATTTGCATACAAATTGGCCAGTTTGCATCAGATACAAAATCTCTGTACAAGCCATATGTAATTAAATTTTTTTGCAATTGTCAACACTGTTTCAAATGTGTTGGTGTGAAATAGCTGAGATGTTTCATTGTGTTATAATCACAATAATTTAGGAACATCCCCCCCCCAATGCATATTACATATTTAAAACCTTAAAAAAACACATTCATATCCACAAGTGAACTGTCGGTATTAAGTCCAAAGCGATCACACACTGATCTGCATAAACCTGATGGCTCTTGACTCAGTCGGGTTCGCCACCAGAACAGTGGCAAAAGTCAACATTTCGTTGAGAAGGTTATTCCTCGTCATAAATTGGCAACAAAGTAGTGACAGAATCCTCTATCGTTTTCAACAGTGTGTTTCTAAAACAATAAATAATGAATTGCTTATCAAAAATAATTGTGATGTAAAGCAACAGTGGGGACACGGGTGTATTGACAAAAAAACCAAGTATTTGTGTATGTATGCATTCTGAATGTTGAAGAAAATAAAAATGGCATTAGATAATCCTTCCACGTTTCCTATACCCCAACATATATGTCTCCTATCTATCTATCTATCTAAGAGCCAGTGTGTGGACTTGGTAGATTTCCTTGGGAAAGTCCATCTGCTGCTCTTGGTGGACGATGCGCAGGCCCGCCTTGGCCACCAGGCTACGCACGATGTCCAGGTCTCGACACACGCTGCTGTCCACGTCGTCGGGGACCACGCCCTCGTACGCCACGTTGTCCTTGATGACCACAATGCCGCCGGGCCGCAGGGCGCTCTGACAGCGCTCCAGGAACTTGACGAGATGCTCGTCCGTTAGGTGCCCTGGAAAGTAGAAAACAGGACTTTAAACCTGCACCAGTTAAGTTTTCCCATTAGCAATCTCTAGTGGCTTTAGTAGTAGCTACAGTTGACTCATTATTTGCACATCATCGCCACCAATACTCACCGATCACCCACTGGATCCAGATGACGTCGTAGCGGCCCTGCTCGGGCACAAAGTCCTGCAGGCCGGTGCAGAAGTAGTGGCCCACCCGCTTGCTCCCCTCGCCCAGGTAGGTCTTGGCCTGGTCCAGGAACTCCTGGGTGACGTCCACCAGGTCCACGGTCTGGAAGAGGGGCAGCAGGAGACGCTTGGTGATCCTGCCGATGCCCGCTCCGCAGTCCAGCGCACAGCATGTCCCCGTCTTGCCCTCACCTTCCTAGGGGTCCCGTACAAGATATGGTGGTCATGACATTGGAGTGCCAAACTTCTGCTTTTTACACATATTTGGTTGCCTTTAAAATCAGTTTGAGATTACAAAATGTGTTATTTTTTGGTTGCTCAACAGACAAATACTCTTAATCTGATGCAAGATCATTTAAGACATCGCCTTGTGTCATTTACAACTAAATAATAGAGCAGAGAAGTCATGTCTGACTTGACTGTCATGCTAGTTTCTTACGCCAGTGAATTTCTTCAAGAAGGCCTTGGATCCGTTGAGGTCGATGTTGGAGATGCTGCCGTAGCCCCCCAGCATACCATCCACTGTGGGGGCCACATCTCGCCAGTACACCTCGGCATTGCCGTAGAAATGTGCCTCTTCACCCATCCTGTCATAATAATAATAAATTCAGGATTTACTATTAGGTTTGTGCTTAATAATACGTTTATGTAACAGTCTAAAATTGTACAGTCAGTGTTCCTGCAAGAAGCAAGCTGCATATGTATTGGGTTAAGATGCATCTGAATGAAAGCTTTACATTTTAAAACTGATGACTGGAGTTGTATGGAGTAGTGTCTGTGGAGTAACATCTATACTGACCTATACTTATCTCACTGATCGCTTGTAATTCATTCGGGGTACTATGGAGGACACCTTTTTTTTTTTTTTTAAACCGGGTGAAACCCAACACCAAGCTTATAACCAATGACGTAAGGGCCCCAAAAAACATCACCAGCTCAGCATGCCAGGACTGCAAGCACACGCACCTGGCTCTATCAGCTGTCACAACGCTGTTAACGCGTTCCTTTGGTGCGCATGACCACCGTACTCGTCAGTCACTGAGCACTTCTTAGGGGATCCGTGTGATATGATGATTAAAATGCAAGCTCATCAACAAAAGTTCATTTTATCCAGGTAGATTATTATTAATCACTTGTCTATTCATTCGTCAGTAGTCAGATAGCGGTCACTTATATAAAAATAAAAACTGTTCCCTGTTCATGCAAAGTTGTGTAATAACAACGGTTGTACACGCCGTATCAGAACACTGCATTGATGAAAGGCAATTGACGTGTACATAACGTTTACTGTGTTTTTGTGCAGGTTTGTTTGGGTTACCGTTGTCTCTGGTTTGGAAACCTTCATAATTTCTTGCAATGACAAGTCTTCCGATGTGTCGTAAAACCTGCGCACGTCTTCATCGGAGTGCCTTACACAGGCCTGTTTCATTCTGGGTTTGTTAAACTTGGGACAACCCAGTGCAAACTCGCTGAACCAAGTGTGTGTGTGTCACGTTCGTTACAGGTCACACAATCCGATCGTCTGTTTCATCATCGCACGTGTGGCCATATTCACTTGAACAACACTCGTCCATCACCAACTAGTGGACCCAATACCGCGTGCTCATTTGTGTACGTTAGCAACGACCTAGCCGCTCCTCCGCTACTATAATCAAACACAAAAGTTTTTTCATTTCCGTTGCAATTATTACACAATAACTACTAACTTCTAACCAACACGCTTACCTATCGTTGTGTCAGGCCGAGGTTCCTACTCCGTCCTAATCCATAGCATAGCCCGGTTGTGTGCCCATGACAGTCCACGCCTGCCCCCGGTCCCTATATGGGCTTCTTCTGCGGTGAGCGGAAGTGACGACTGACAGCCGAACACACCATGAACACACCGATGGAAACAAAGAGAACTGCAGCATGAATAGCACCTACAGACTGTATCGAATACACGTCTTTGGGCACACTTTGTTCAGGGAAAAAATAACCCCGTATCTGTTTGTAGTAGATGTCACCGTATGAGTGTCCATGCAAACTGTCTCCATCCAGCGGCCGTACGAAGAATTGCAACTAAGTAATTTGACAGCCGCGTGTCCTTCTTTGAATGGGGGGGGGGGGGGGGGTCCCCACCCCCCC
>OOFB01029949.1:0-25576 GCA_900323305.1 Trachyrincus murrayi
CAACCAGGGGGGGGGGGGGGGTCAACAGGTTTGTGTCTCCTCACGCCCTGCTGGCTACGAAAGCGATCCTCGCGACTTTCCGTAGGGACCGCAGTGCGGATCCAGCCACGCCTACCAGCCGGTGTCTGAGAGACGCGGCTGGATGCGGGAGGATGGGTGGCTGGATGGAGACCGGTTCACCGACGCAGGGAAATTGATTGTTTATGCTCGTAACGCAGTTCAGCGCCGGATATATAGGCCTGTCGGTGTGTTTCTTTCTAAACTGTATACGCTCATGAGTAAGGACTATGGGCCTGCTCTCGGGACGACACGCAGCTCCTTGGAGAACAATGGTGAAAGAAAGTGCCTTGCACTAATAGTGGGTTCTCCGACACCACCTCAAAAAAGATTCCCCCCGAGGGAAGAGCCTACAGCACCCAATACACTGCGACTGAATTGTTCCGGAGAAAATGCGCAGTTGTCAATGCTTTTTTATTTTAACATCTAATGAATGCGACGGGGTTGTTATATTATTATACATAAGACAGAACGCTGAATCATCTCCAGTCGGTCTTAGGGGACCACGTGTGTCAATGACAACACTGACGGTAAAGACTACTGACATTACGCCCTGATCACGAAATAGGCCTACACATAATATATTTGATTTTATGTGGACTTGTGGTGGTCAGTGTAATGTTTATGTTCCCATAAGGGACAGTGTGTCTATGTGTTGTTGCATGGAGGCCTCAGTGTTATAACCTATTGTGCTATAGTAGGGAGGGGCCAGGCAACTTCATTATAAACAACGACAGCTCCCTTGAGTTGACCATCAAGTTAGGTTAACTAGTGGCTTACCCGCAACAGACAAAACAGCACGCAGGTAGCTGATACGATTTCAATGCAGCAGACAGCAAACGTGATAGGCTATCTATAGGCTATATCTATATGTTTGAAGGTGGCTTACGGCCTCATCAACGCATCCGCATCTATGCATCAAGCAAGCATCCTCCGTCTCCACCCCTCTCCATCTTACCTTTCTCGATGTCCGCAATCGCACACTTTAAATGGTTCTCGGTGACGATTTCCCCGATGACCACGAGAAGGTAGAATTTGCTGTCGACAAAGTGGTGCGAGAGGCTGGCGGACGTGGGCGATGCCATCACGCTGCGATCTATTTCTAATTGCTCGATATCTGCGGACTGCACCAGGGTCGCCATCCTCTGCCACTACCACGCAGGCTACTAACACAAACACACGCACACACACACACGCGCGCACTCGCACACCGCTTGTGTTGCTCGGAGCTGCAGAGCACACTGTAGTGTAGGGAAGCTGTAACGCCGCCTCGATAGGAGTGGCCCCCACTAGCCTTTTCTTTTTTCTCTTCTTTTATTTATTTATATGTAGGCAGACATCGGGTCATATTCCGTAATCCCGACGAGGAGCGGTATTCGCACACTCACGACTGATATCATCCGGAGCCAATGAGGATGAGTATATAAGAACGATGATGCAGATCAAAGCGATATTTTAACTGAGGTAATAAGCGCGATGGAAGCCAATACTGGCACACTGGTTCGATATTGCGCAATAATAACGCATTAGGCTGTATGCAACAACATGATGACAATAGTAGGCCACCGTGTAAATGTATTAATAAAGTTGTAGCTATAAATTGTGGCTATATGTTACCCTCTATGTTCAATTGTATTCCAATTGTGTACCGCATGGTCTATTGGTCAACTTCACATGTGGATAGGAGTTGAACATGAACACCAGCACGGCGTTTTTTCTACCATCAACTGCTCTTCACAACGAGAGATCAAACAAAACATGAATATGAAACCAAAATATCTGTCCACAAATAACACCCTTTATATTAGGTTACCGGTTGTATCGACTAGATTTCCTCTCTAAGCGATTTCTTCGGGATGGAGACAAGGGGCTCTACTGTTACAGCTGACCTCACAGTTGTTGGCCATGACACACGACCTGCTGCTTGCACATCATCACGACAGCATATTACTGTATAGCAGGTAACTATGGTAACACATACCATCGTATGTGTGTGTGGGTGTTCTTGTTTTGCTACTGAGGACATTTGACTAACGCACACACCACACATGGCCCTCTGACATTCACTCTTGCCTCTGGCGGATCTGATGGGTGTCACTCTGTGTCTGTGTGATGGGGTCTGCCCAGGTGCATTATTGACTAGAAATCCTTTCTCTTTAGGGACAGCAATCCATTAAAGATCCCCCGGATGAATCAATGTTTCAGGGATCCGATGGTCCTACGGTTTGCGGTTTGCTTTGGGCCAAAATGGAGGCTGTGGCTGAATCAAACATTCATCGCATGCAAACAAGTGCGGAAACCATTTGCTGTCTACAGACACAGACAGTTCTTGTTTGGTTTATTTCCTTGTCACCTTTCTACTGATAACGACACACAGCTGGGGAAACAATATGGCCATGAAACATTTAGTGTGTGTGTGTGTGTGTGTGTGTGTGTGCTGTGATGAATTAGAAAGACAATTCAGTTCAGTTATTAAATATTGACCATGGTAATTCAATAAGGAAAAAACATCTCAGCACTGTGAACATGAACATGTCATTTTGACCACGCTGTCAATACTACATAAACATCAATTACATCAATAAACATCAATTATTCCAGTAAGAAGGAAGGGAAAGTAGCGTGTATATATATGATGTAGCCAATAATATGAAGCACATCGCTATTACAGTTCCAGGCTTGGATAGGCCTAGAAGTTTAGGGTTGGCTAACTGCAAAGAAACGACATGTAGGCCTATTTGTTTGATGAGAAATAAATGGTTAATTTAAAATCCAAAAATAGCAGCACTCATAAGGGCAGAACAGATAATGGCTAAAACTCATTAAAATATAGACTGCAGCACATTAGGCTACTCATCATAATCAACTGAACACTCAATGCTATTGCTAATACCCAATACATCAATAATAGATTTCCCCTGCAGTTACTTACTAACCAGTAACTCTCGCTGAAAACGTTTTAAACGCGTTAATGACCGACGCGGATGGCCTGGCGATAGGTTGTTTAACGTGGGGGGGCCAAAGGTCAAGGTGCTCGTTAAGATTCACGGAGGGTGAATTGCATGATGGGTAATTACCTCGTCCGGCTTCGTCTCCCCGGCTGCGTGTCGTCAGTAATGAAGGGGTTCCCTTGAGTGGGCTGATGGACAGGACTAAGACCGCTGGCTCTGACTCTGTGCTGAAGAGAGGACAGTTTAGTCATGTGTCATTGCGTAGGCCTACTTTTGAACGCTAGATGCATATATTAGGATGTCTATTTTAGTTTGTGGTAACTTACTATTCCATCTTTATTCCCCTGTTGAATAATAACAGATAGTATGTAAATAATAATAAAAACAGATAAGATATAAGAACAAGTTATATTCCAAAGGCTATCAGTTTGACTCGTTGACTGATAATAGCTTTATTGATTTGTGATTTGTTCATAACTACATGTAGGCCTAATCATCAATACTGGTGGCTCTGACCTTTTTGGAGAGAGAGAGAGAGAGAGAGAGTGCAGTGCAATGTGCGTGTGCGTGTGTGTTAGCATTACTAGCACTTAGCTATGGAACTACAACAAAAGCAAATAGCCTACATTGTAGTGCATAGGGGCGGTAATATCCTACTTCGCCAATTTTAATGATAATATAGCCTAGATGACAAACAAGTCCCAAACAAACAAACAAACCCATTTGATGTCATGGATTACTTCTTACTGGCAAAGTTCCAAAACACAAATGTATTTAGAGAGAGAGAGAGAGAGAGAGAGCGAGAGAGAGAGGTTGATATGATACCTAATTATAATCCATGAATCATCATGGTAATAACCGTGTAGATTTTAACATTATTACCAAACAAATCGGGTCTCATTTCAGTGTTACTATAGCAACAGAAGAGCCCTCTTCTCTTCCACCCGGTTGGTTTGAAACACGGGGCACTACCGCAGAGGTCACGGAGGATAGGAGACAGGTGCAGCCCAGCGAGGGCCTGCAGGCAGCGGGCCCCTGTAAAGAGGTAATCAAAGAGAAATGTGTGGAACGCTGGCCAAGACACTAGGGCCCCCCACAATGTAGTTGTTTTTATTATGTTCAAAATATTCAACTTGCTTCGTCCTTCCTTTGCTTTGTTTGTTTGTTTGTTTGTAAGACAAAATCTGACGTTTTATTTAAGTTTTATCTTCATAGAAAATGTACCTCAACCATTTTTGTCAAATTTGATCTGTGATATTATATATTGTTTTGAAAGCCCCAATATGAACTAAGGGTCCTCCAAGATTCATTCACATTGCAAGCGTTATGCTGTGATGAATTCCATTCATAAATGGTTGAGTAATTGATAGAGCCAGGAAGATGCAGGTGCAGAGTCTGCTGTCTGGCGGTATTTCCCTGAGCCAGACGACAATGTGCTGAGCTGACAGCACTAATCTATCACCCTAGTGAGTGTGTGTTTGTGTGTGTGTGTGTGTGTGTGTGTGTGTGTGTGTGTGTGTGTGTGTGTGTGTGTGTGTGTGTGTGCGTGTGTGTGTGCTTGTTGTGTGAATGAGTATCTGTGTCTGTATCTATGTGTATGTCCAGGCGACAGATCTGGTCTCCATGCCAACGGCATCCATCTTAAAATCATAAAAATGTAAATGTATCTGATCGTGGACCACTGAATTTGTGTGAGTAATTGCGTATGTGTATAAGTGACCTTGTGGTATCACGTGGGAGTGGACTGTAGGAGAGGTATGCCAAACTATGTATTGCATTTTGTTAAATGATTTTCTCTCTTTCTGTTGGTACGGAAGTAGGCCTATCTGCTTTGATCAGTACTTAACTGAAATGATCACAGACAGGGTCTTGTTGGATGGATCTTTTCTTTTCTGGAGTCATGATCATGATAAACAGATAAATAGAATAGTGCACGACTTGCTGCCTAATTAGTCTGTATGTGCTGGCGTGTATTTTACAATAGTATAGGCCTAAAGGTGTCTTTATACCGATAACCGCGGGGTGTATAATTTGACTGCTAGCGCCCTCTTGTGGTAATATTTGTACAGAGCGCAATAAAAAAAAATTTGTCCAGTCATAAACCAACTCTTTTTGAGGGGTATTTTTTTTTTATATTTCAGACAATAATTACAACTATAAATGATTAATAGTTTCATAGTTTCATATTTATTCTAAATATATTCTATCGCTGTCAGTTGACAAACCATCAACCAGTCAACAACAACAGCAACAGACAGAAGAAACAACGTCGTCAAGAGAAAAATCACTGACTGAGCGCACAGAGAAAAGGGGATAGCGTAGTTCAGCCACCAGAGGGCGTTATTCAGCCAATAATCGAAGAACAAGTCCATCTAAAATCTACAAACCAAAATCATCACCATCACAGGATGTTGAAACCCAAGCGTGCGTCCACACCACACGCAATATAATATGACATAGGCCTGGATAAAATGTCATTATACTATATCCTTAGTTGAAAAAAACAACAACGACGAGTACAACAAACTAACTCTCTTTTTCCATTTGTTAAAGAAAAGTAAAAAAGTAAAAAAGTACATCTACCTACACTGTTGGACCGAGCAACATAAGCCACGGGGGAGTGAGTGTATGACATGTGAGTCATATGTGAGCAGTGATTAACTGGTCAATCACGGCAAACTGGAGGGTGTCCAATTGGCCTGGATACACACCATGAACAGCAGAGCCATGCTGTGTAGTTTTATTACAACTGATTGGTGTGTTTATTATTATTAGTCTATTATAAATATCTTTTTGGAGATAATGGGCAGTGAATTACAGTTATGAGGATCGTAGGTCATTGAAATATGGGACATGTAAACAAACCATATTGTATTCATTCGTTTTTTTCATAAACATGGAATTTAGGCTTTTTTTTCAGTATTGATTTTATGTTTTAGGTCATAATTTTGTTCCTTACATCTTCAGTTCATGTTATATTCATCTTGTTCCTCATGTATAATATTCCTCTTTCAATTAAAAGGTCTTGTTTTATGTAGTTCAATTTATTCTCCAGTTGTAATGGGGAATTTTGTGACCATTTTCTGATTGTTTTTTCCAACATACTGCTACCGTTGAAATACGGTTTCTATATATAGTCTACGGTCTCTGTTCTGATAGGGTACTGATGGACCGACCTGTGGTTCTGCACTCTGTCTGTCTGTTACTTATGTTATCACAAGGTAGATAGTGGCAGACATCCACACACACACACACGCACACACACGCACACGCACACGCTCTCTCACACACACACACACACACACACACACACACACACACACACACACACACACACTTCGTCACCATCACATCACACCCCAGCATACAATTCCATGAAGTGTCCTTGTGTAAGATGAGTGAAGTGTATTTACTTCATGTCTCATTGCTCATTGGCTACCCACGTGTGAATGAGTTGTCCTTCCTTCAGGGAATAACAGAACAACTCTAGCAAGTCTTTTACTTCATCGACATGAAGTACATTACATTATAAAAACAAAGTGTATAAACTCAAAAATTGAAATGGACCAACTGATTGTGTTAGTCTGCCTTTGTCCACCCTCAGCATCCTAACACGTCTTCAACGGCGTTTGAATGAATGTGTAGCATTAGCGCAGACGTTCGTCTCTCAGAGACAGAGCTTCTGTTTTGTGTGAAACCCTGGAAACGCTCCAAGGGTCGGGCGAATGCGACGGACGACCTCGGTCCAGAAGAGGTTGAACACGGGGGGCATCAATCCTCGTCGAAACATCCACTCTATCTTACTGTATTTATTATTCCCACTTTCTTAAGTTTCACCTCGCCATCGTTCATTTTGAAATGCGCAACATGTGTGACTCTGCGGTTTGGTGGAGACATGAGGCCTGCTGTAGCGCGTCGTGGATTTGGGCGACGAGGCAAAAGCATAGCGCCGGTCTGGTCAGTGTTACGGTCCATTGCCAACACGGATGCCAGCTTGTCACCGGTCTTCCTTCCAAAGCTCCTTCCAGGACTTCAGCTGAGACTTGTTTACAAAACCAAGTAAGGTCAACCTTTTTAAGAGGCTAGGGGACAGGCAACCCTGGGAATGGTTTTCAAATCATCCGGGGCAACGCGGCCTACAATTTTTGGTCTCCAAGAGTTCAGCAAGTTGATCCACAAGCTGCTGAACCGTGTGTTTTAGTGCAATTAATTATACGAAATTGGTAGCGAATCTAAGACGGTACTGCTATTGGTTTATCGTTAAGACAATTATGGTTAATTGTCAATTAATTAGTTCTTAATTTTATAATAACTCTTTGTCCATTATGTTTCTCAGCCCCATAAAAAGTGTTAAGTATGTGTCGCTGTATATTCCCACAATAAATTAGTTTTTGTTCCAAGAAATACAAACTATAGAGTATAGGGCTACCGAGTATGCTGCATAAACTATGAGACACCAAGAAAAAAATCAAATCATTGAAACGTTATGTGGTATTTTGTTTCTTCTATAATTGGTAGGTCTTGGCTCAGGCTACAAAGCGCCAATAGATGGATGGCGATTTGGAGCGGTAGTTGGCTTGGAACAATATAACTAATACATCCAAGCAAATGTTTTCCCCATCTATGTTTTTAAAGACCGCTGCCTGGAAGTGACTGCGTGACTAGCGGGGCTTCATCCAAACCAAATCATCCAAACCAAATACAAGCTCTGAAAACATTGAAAAAGCTTCAAGTTGAAACTGTTCCGTGTCCACTATTTTTTTTCTTCCACGCAATTTCCTACAGTTTTAAATAAACTAATAATTAATGGTTAATATCACGTCGCGAAAAGCTCATTGAAATTGACGTCCCGACTTATTGAGAGATCGCAGTGGAACGCGGTGATGTGCACAGAGCTGAGCGTTACGTTTGGTAAATACACGTCCCCCATGTGAGATGATACAGCTGCCCAATCACCAGATGTCTCAGTGTCCTTCCGAGGGACAAAGGTCCATCAGCAGACGATAGTGGAGGAACTGGAGGCAGCTGCTCCTGCAGAGAAAACACCACACAATCCCAAAAAAACATCTCTCTCCTCCCTAGAGGCGAGAGATGTGGTTTACAGCAGGCATACCTGCTACTACGTTAAGGGGCCACATGGGTCTTACTGTACACACACGCGCACACACACACACACACACACACACACACACACACACACACACACACACACACACACTCTCTCACGGATGTATGCACACACACACACACACACACACACACACACACACACACACACACACACACACACACACACACACATACTCACGGATGTATGCACACACACAGACACACACCCACACAGGAAGAAGAAGGAAATGCAAGCAAGCAAACCCACACACACATTACCAGCATGCAACAAATTACGGAAACCATTTCCTGTCTACAGAGCTATTTCCTCGTCACCTTGCTACTGATAACAGCACCACGCCTGTTGGTACACCAACAGGCGATACAGCGTAGACGCTTGAATACACACAGCAGGTTATTGTTTTCTTCTTGTATGGCTTAAGAACTGGCAAACGTCTGTGTAAACTCACCATGGGAGGAAATCAATGTGTTAAATTGCATCTGCAAAATGCTAGCCCTAGTATAACCCTGGTATGTAAACCCACCCACCGGTGGGTTTACAAATAGACGTAGAAAAACCTCGGCTTTTTTGACTTTTACTAAGAGATAATAATAAGGAGGCCTGACTGACTGTAAGCTATACCAGGGCTAGCATTTTGCAGATGCAATTTACCACATTGATTTCCTCCCATGGTGAGTTTACACAGACGTTTACCAGTTCTTAAGCCATACAAGAAGAAAACAATAACCTGCTGTGTGTATTCAAGTGTCTACGCTGCGTGGTGCTGTTATCAGGTCATGACATAACATATATTAGAAGATGCTCACATGTAGACCTCATTGCAACCTTTTCATACATTTAAAAGACGTTCAACATATGTATCTATGTATGCAGAAAGGTTTCATCTTGAGACACAATTTTCAATTTCATATCCATATTATTTCATATGCATGGTTTACATTTTGAGACCGGTATTAATCACCACTGCTGATAAAAAAGACATGAACTCCGCTGAACCGTTGGGAACGGACTTGACCGATTCCCAGCAGGTTGCATGACTGAGCTGAGGGAGGGACTGGAATGCTTCACAGTGTTGGAGATCAGCCATGATCCCGTGGTGACCCTCAAGGCTTACACGACATCTTAAGAATGAGAATGATTTTATTCGTTGTTTTGCGTTAGGAAAAAAAACTACAGATATTAAGAACGGCAAAGGTCGATGAATGATTTTCATTGAAGACAAAAAGAAAGAAAGAGAGAAAGAAGACAGAAAGAAGGACGGACGGGTGGACAGACAGACAGACAAGAAAAGTGAGAAAGATTAAAGAACTTATTAAATTATTAAAGAACCAATCTGATATTTGATAGTCTGTGACACCCACGGCTCAGCAGGTTAGCTCACATCTGGTCTGGAGGCTGGTTCAACACTCGGGCCTCTCCTGTCCAAAGCCACGACATTCCCCTGAACAACGAGAACCGAACGAGGCGGTCCCTGCCCTGCAGGGTTGAAAGATCGCTGAATGTGAGATATAATCTATGAAAATGCTCTGGCCAAAGTCGATGACAAAAATGGACATTTTATTAATCCATTGTTTTCGTCATCGAGAGCGATGTCGATGATGAAACCAATGACAGGCTTTGCTTTGCCTTACAGAGAGAAGGCCCATAAGTCTGTCAGTTCATTTACCAGCCTGGTCACGCAGTTCACATGCACAGGAAGCTGCCAGTACAAGCTGCACAGCTCCAACAGGAAGTGATTTATTGTTCGCTGTAAATATTTCACCACTCGGCATACAGCTCCCACATGTGTCAATGATTTACAGTATGTAGGTCAGGTGACCAGGACCTGAGACATTTTTTAAATACTATTATAAGGGTTATTATAATTGGATATTAATACTTGATTATAAAACGATTAACTCATTAGCATAAAAACAGGTGGTTGTAAAGCAGTGTGAGGTTACAGCTGGATGACAGGGAAGCGTGGCTCTAGACAGGTGTACAGGAACCAGGACCTGGAGCACAGGAAGTGAGGTCACAGCGTGATGCATGGAACAGGTGGTCACTGGTCCAGGTCAAGTTAGCTTTAAGCTTTAATGAAGCAGGGGAAAAATCCATTATACAAGTACATCCTGCACTCACTCACATGCACAGACAGACAGACAGACAGACAGACAGACAGGCACACACTGTTGTTGCCTAATGTCTTGCCCTGTGTTAGTGACAGTACCACAGGCACTATACACACACGGCACTATATCTAGAATCCCTGTAGGATTCAGTGTCTGATATACAACCCCCGCTTACCAGTGGAAAGCAAAAAAAAAAACACTGTTTGTCCTCGTACATAAATCTCTTTACGTTTTATTGCTGTCTTGCATTTTGTTCGTGATGTTATCAGAAACAAGAAAATTATACTAATTCATTAAATGTGAATACAAAAATCATTGTTATCTGTACTCTTATCTGGTTCATTTATGCCCACAGGACCCCTAACCATACTCGTTCGGTGACGACACAACGGCAAACGAGATGTCCTAATTGTTCGTTATTTGCCAGGTCAGGAATGCAAGCAGAGATAACGTTAATCTTCCAGGAGAGTAGCTGGCATTCAAACAATACTTTTTAAGTGTGTGTGGCTTCGTCAGCCAGTGTTTTGATGTCTTCGACTGAGAAAGAGTACAGTGTGTCTTATTGTTAGTGTGTGTGTGTGTGTGTGTGTGTGTGTGTGTGTGTGTGTGTGTGTGTGTGTGTGTGTGTGTGTGTGTCAAGGATCTGAAGTTGAAAGTACACCGTTTTGAAGTTTATCTTAAACTCATCTAATTAACTTAAGATGCAGCCTATGCGGATTGAACAGACACACACACACACACACACACACACACACACACACACACCGAAAAAACAAACGCACATTTGTAAACATTACTGGCGTGTGTGCCCCGGGTGTTTTGAGCGCATCCATCATAGGTATCAGAGCCTGTCAAAACGTGACGGAACGCAGTGGAAGACAGGCTGCGGTGATGCGGGTTTGTGTAAAATGCCGGCGCAAACAAAAAAATGTTAATTTGGTGTTCCCGTAATGAAAAGAAATACAGGAGGGGCAAATTTATTTAGTATAAATGACGAGTAATGGTTTCTTCTGACGAAACACGCCATCAACGACACCTGGCCAGCGCCAAACGGTTTGTCTGTATCTGTCCGTAGCAGTTGACTGTGTTTACCCAGCTGTTGCACGACAGCATGCATCAACTGTAACAGACTGCATTCTGGAAGGAGGATCAACCTACCGTCGACCAACCAACCAAGGCATCACGGACAGTGTGCACTTATTTTAAGAATGAGACATGTGGAATGTCTAGCCAAATTACATGAAATATCTCTTACCCTCCCTCTCTCTATGTATATATATATATATATATATATAGATACATATACATACAGTATATATAAACATATACATATATAGCCATCTCTCTTGTTCCCTCTTGTGAGCATAGACACACTATATATATAGTGATTGTGTGTCTAGGATCATGACAGATCCTGAGTGTATATTTAGTGTGTGATTAAATATAAAAAGACAAGGTAAGGTGTACAGTCTGCTATTTGTTCTGCTGGATGCCCGGAGGGGGAAATAGTTTCCAGGTGTTCAGACTTGTTCCTCTAAAGCTTACATGAAAAGCACAGCCGAAAGTGTAAATCTGCAGGAGCATAATTGCACCAACCGCCTCTGGGAGAGAGAGGAATAGAGAAAGAGAGAGCACTTGATTGGGAAACAATAACTCACTTTGTGTTGCTTAAAAAACGTCAGAAGCAACACAGAGGAGGAGGAGGAGGAGGAGGAGGAGGAGAGGAAGAAGAAGGAAGTCATGCCCCATCCATGGTATCTGTCATTGGCTGGCGTTCCACGAATCACACACCACCTAGTCTTAAAATACACGCATCACACACGCGCGCACACGCACACGCACACGCACACACACACACGCACACACACACACACACACACACACGCTCTGCTGTGAAGTGACAGTCGCTATCTGGAAGAGATGTTTCCGTGAATGCTTCTAGACGATCTGAAAGGCAAGATTCATTTAATCTCTACAGCGATCAGACGCTCACAGGACGCGTTTTTCAGTTTCAAGCTGCGACAGTTTCAATGTGCAGCATGGAAACTACAGGCCCACCTGTAGGCATCGTTGAGTAAGATAACACCTCCTGCTCATTAATGACGTGTTTTCAATAAAACACTCACTTTAAGCCGCTTGGGATGGAAACATCTGCTAGAGAAAAAGATGCTTTTGTGAGACGTGCAGTTATTGCATGATGTGATTGCGCTTCATAAACCTATGAAGCTCTGAATATTACTCATTGAATAAAGTGACAGTTCAAGATTATGGTTAAATTAAAACATGTGTATTGCTCCCTATTGGCCGGTTAATGTGGATTACCAGGGAAAATGAATATCGGTCTCTAGTGGGACTAAGCCTTCTCTGATCTCCGGTATACTCCTCGAACGATGATATGATAAATTAGTGAGATGATTTCTTTGCTCTGGAATTCACAAAATCCCCCCGACCCTCCCCTGCACAGACATACACACGCACACACCTACACACACACGCACACACACACACACACACACGCACACGCACACGCACACGCACACACACACACACACACACACACACACACACAAACTGACCTGCCATTCAACTGGAGCATACCAGCATCTCCACATCGACACTTCACATACAAAACCTATATGTATATACACACATCCTTCTGTTGTGTGGATCCATTACACCACTAATGGCCTACCAAAGGATTGTCAATGATATTCAAAGAAATACAACCAGATGTCGCAGACATATACATGTATATTTCTTTATGTGTGGGAGGGATTGCACCAGGGACGGAAGGGGTCACAGACATGGCCGCATGGCCTGAGTCACAGCGAGGGGGCCGATGGATTTGGTTGGGTGAAGTTGGCAGACACCGTCCACTCCCTGGAGAACCGACTGCATTTTCTATGGTTTTCCCAGGCAGGGAAATAACTTGTTGTTGCCCGGTTAGCATTCCTTCCCATTATTAGCATTAGCATGTTAGCATTCCATATTAGCACGTTAGCTTTTACTTCCCGTGTTAGCTTACTCACTGGCATGCTAGCATTCCTTCCCATGTGAGCATACACATTTAGCATGTTAGCATTCCTTCTTGAAGTGGGAGGCCTTCCATATCGAGGCGGAATGCGGACGTGCTAATATGGAATGCTAGCTAATATGGAATGCTAACAAGCTAATATGCTGCAGGACTGCAGGAGTGTATTTTAGCATTTACTGTTGGGTCTGTATAAGCAACGCCGTGAGGATAATATACTATGTATGCAACATCACAACGGGTGAAATTAAACACTGTTTGCTGCATTGTTTTGTTCATTGGAGAAAAAAAAAATTGGTATTGTTTGTTTTTATTGTTGACCATCAACACTATTTTCCATTTATCTTTTCAACTGATTCACTTTCATAAGAACCCTTTACCATTCTAAGACATCGGTCACATTTACCCTACTATTATTCATTGTGATGGAGGGAATGTTTTTTAATCTAAAAAGTCACCTTCAAAGTATAAATCGAATCCTTTATTAATGATTCTAGGACAACCCGGGGCCTAGTGAAGATGGCTATGAGGAAGTAGGCCTACAGGCATTCTCACTATTACACAACATTCCTCATGTGTTATGGTCCACCCTGATATATGGTTTAACATGGAATCATGTTACATGTTACATGTTACAGATTCTCATTCTGCTCACCTGAGGCTGAGCAGAATGAGAGCTATTCACCATTTAGGCGCAGGTAAACACAGAGGTGGATTACCAGTCACTGTGTAATGGATAATAAGGGCCAAACCCTATTTATGATTTATTTATTTTTTAGATAAAAGGCTTGGACCATTAATTTCAAAACACGTGTTTCAACATGTTGTGTGTTGCTGATGAGAAGGGATTGGTTGTTTCCTTGTCAAACAAAACATTAAAATTGCAGACAAATGAAAACTGCACATAGTCGGTTTAGTGTATCATATTTTCACTACTATTTCTCAAACAAACTTGGCTGACCTCCATGATCATCCCCAACACCCTATGTGTTTATGGTGGCACATTTACGACCAATTTGTTTGACTCTGTTACTTGGTGCAGTTACGCAACATTCCTGACTACCGGCTACACACCCCGATATATTTACACCAATACAGCTGTTTTAACTCACAACACGCTGGTTTGCTTTCAGAGGCAACAGTGTATGACTTATATTTGCGCATCATGACTAACATTTACCGTCACACGTGTGACACCATATCATTCACCAGAGCGCAGCGCACTGCTTACAGCATAACATAGTGACCAAAATGATAACACCGAATAAACATTGCCTCTATTGCTTTACGATATGAATGGACATTCAAATGTAGGCTATGAATTAAAGGAAAGGGGGCCCGTTTTTTTTTTTAATACTCTCATATACTCTCATATACTCATACGTAAGGGCGTATAGGCGATTTGTTCTTTCTAAGCCTATTTGGAGGGCTATAGGCCTACTTAATTATATACATTTATACTTAAACGATGCCTTTTTCTGTCTTTGAAAAGAGGGATGGGAAATATTTTGTCAGCAGGAAACTGCGGTAACCTGCGCTGCAAGGTGCAAGGTGCTTTCAGATTGACCTGAAATATCCATGATGGCCAAAACATTTCAACCAATGATAAAAATAAAATAAAAAGGAGAACACAATGTCTGGATTCCTCATGATAGAATCATTAATGATATCGACTTCATAAACACCCTAAACCATTGCTCCTGGCATAATGCATTCATAATAATCCACAAATTAACACATTCATTCATATTAAAAACGTCATACACTGCAGCTTTTTTTATGTTAGCTGATCATCCACTCGCCCTATTTAATTATTATAAGATATTTGTGTGTGGAAAAAGCTTAACTTAAACACACAAGTGGATGATTTTATAGCGTAGTATGAGCTTTTTGCTACTGAGCCATTAGGCCCGTGTATTCGTGCCATGATTGACTGTGATGAGGACCGTGCGTCTGTGTCATAACTCCCCGTTTCTCCGCGCAGGGTTTAAATCTGCTGCAAAGGAGGCGTTGCGCTCAGTGTCTCGACGACTGACTTCCCTTGCATGCTGTCAGTTGAAAAATAGGACGCGCAGAACACACAGCACCCCACACGAAGACTCGGTAGCCACACGTATGGGTCGTTTGTGTGTTGTTGATCGAAGCCAGTTGTAATTCCGCCGCGCGTAAAGTAGAAACTTTGGGAAAAGGCCACCGGATCTGCGTATTTTGGATAACTTTGGAGAAGAATGCACCTGAACGGGAGAAGGCAACCGCATGCGAATTGGGCGGACATCTGACTGTCACAACTTCTCCGTGCAGAGGAACGGGGACTATAGGGGTGAACGAAGAGCAATGAACAACACGGTGCCCGCGACAGGGCCTCGACAGCCCACTATCCCCGTTATTATGTTCATATTCGGGGTGGTGGGCAACGTCATCGCCATCGTGGTCCTCCGAATATCCAGAAAGGAACAGAAGGAAACCACGTTTTACACGCTCATCTGTGGGCTGGCGGTGACCGACCTCCTGGGAACCCTGCTGGCGAGCCCCGTCACCATCTGCACCTACATGAAGGGCATCTGGCCCGGGGGACGCCCGCTGTGCCAGTACTCCAGCTTCATTCTCCTCTTCTTCTTCTTGGCGCAGCTTAGCATCGTCTTTGCCATGTCCGTCGAGAGATACCTTGCCATAAACCATGCGTATTTCTACAACCGGCACGTCAACCAAAGACTCGCGGCGCTCACCCTGTTGGCCATTTACATCTTCAACGTTTTCTTCTGCGCTTTGCCCAGCATGGGATTCGGCCAGGTGAAGCTGCAGTTCCCGAAGACGTGGTGCTTCATTGACTGGCGGACAGACAACACAACCGTCGCTGCGTATAATCTGATGTACGCGGGCGTTAACTCCGTGCTGGTGCTGGCCACGGTCATATGCAACGTTATGGTTTGCGGGGCGCTGCTGCTGATGCACAAGAGGTTCCTTCGGCGCACGTCTCTGGGCGCAGACCAGAGGCGCATCGCCGACCTGAGGCGCAGGCGGAGTTTCGGGCGTTTGGCTGGAGCAGAGATCCAAATGGTAATCCTGCTTATAGCCACCTCCGCCGTGGTCCTCATCTGTTCCATACCTTTAGTGGTGAGTAGGACATCCTAGTTCCCAGCGGTTAGTGTAATGACAGTTTTCTTTGCCTTTGTTTCAGTTTGTTGCACAATATTGCACGTCGTAAACTATGATTGTCCTATGTGTCCTGTGTATTATTGAAATGGCATCTGTAAAATGTGTAATTCACAGCATATATTTACATACAGAATATTTTAGTCAACGTCAGGGATCTAAGACTTGACATTCAAAATGGCACCATTTGGAACCTATGTGGCCGGTCTACCTATAGCCACGGAGGAGTTAGCATGGAAGATGTTGAGCGCACTGTTGGAAACCCTAACAGCCAACAACAGCTTGCTTATGAAGACGATTGGAGGCCCTGTTGTCTTTGGCTTTGGGCCATTGCATTACTGTGGTTACAGTGCAGGCTTGTGAACATTTCACATCAGCCGTCAACCATGTCCTATCCATACAAATATTCAAAAGGCAAAATAGACCTCACAAGTTCACAGCGATTACAACACTAACCTATAGTAACCTAGCCTATTTTTTCCCCTCTGCGTTCAGCTGAGGATCTTCGTGAACCAACTGTACAGAAAGCAGGTGTCCGACCACATGGGCAACAACCCAGACCTGCTAGCCATCCGCATGGCCTCTGTCAACCCCATCCTGGACCCGTGGATCTACATCCTGCTCCGGAAGACGGTGGTCCTCAAGCTGGTGGAGAGGATCAAGTGTCTGTTCTGCAAGATGGGCGCGCGGGGACAAGGCGGGGGTCCGTTCCTCTGCACAGACGGACAGATGACCTCGTCCATCGTCTCGCAGGACTCGCCGTCGCTGGCGTCCCAGACGTTGATGCGCATCCGCGGGACCTCCAGGACGACCCAGTGCCCGTCAGAGGGCAGCCTCGACGGGAGCTTTTCGCACGCCGGCCGGCCGGCAGAAATTCACGCCGGCTCCACCAGTTCTCCATCGATGACGGTGAAGAGTATGCTGTTGGAGGGCCCGGCAGGGGAGACAGAGTCGAGGTGTGTGTTGGGGCCCTCAGAACTCAGCGGGTTACGCTCTGGGAACGGCACGTCATCGGTGAAAGGACTTGCGATGGATGCCAAGGACCACGCTCTTAACGTGACTTTTACAGACGAGGCGCAGAGCACGCAGGAGAAATGCATATAAAACGGGGTAAAGTCCACGGGAAATATTAAAGCTGGATACTAGACTTTGTGAAGCGGACTGCTATAGGATTAATGCAAGCAAAAACTTTGCTCAACTTTGTCAATAGTGCATTTTATCTCTTTCAAATAGCCTCCCACAAAAGACAAAATAACTTCAAAAACCTACCGCAAAACACAAAATGACTTCCTCTGTGAATAGCCTACTGAACTTTTGGAGGGGAATGTAGGGGAAATAACTTTGGAAGAGAGATGTGGGCATTGGCTGATTGTTCTGACTGGCTTGCACTACTGAATGTATGATTTGTGTCTCATGTTAACTTATTTGAATTTTATATCGTCTTCTCTGTGAGAAGATCCACAAGGTTTCTATCCATTTTAGATCATACCTACATGTATTCATACTTGGTGTTTTTTGTTTTATCTGCATGGTATTAAACCATACTGGTTGTCATGGCAGCATACAGTGGGTATGAAAATAACTTCATTAATAATGACTTTTTCACATTTCATAATGAAAGGCAGCTGATACTGTAACTTCTAGACATAAATACATAAATACAACATATAGTATATATACTAGGCTGATACATCTATGATTTCAAGGAACTAAGATTTCAATAAAAAAATGTGTATTTCCAATGATCCCCTAATGAAACGCTAATTAATTTAAGAAATTGATTTAAGTAACTATAAATAATGTCTTATCTTGAAAAGGTTTCTGTTGGAAAAACATGCCATTGTGAATATTTTGCTATTTATCTACATTATATATTTTTTCTGATTTAATGTCCTGAAACGCTGCTGAATTCTTAGATCACACATGCAAATATAAATCTGTCCATTTTGTGACCATTTCCAAGTCTAAATTTTCATTTCCTGTGTACTGTGTTGTGCCAAAATAAAAGTAAATAAAAGCCAAAATCCTGAGAAAAACCCCCCCCTAAGTGTAACTTCATCTCACATTATCAGACAAATAATCTCTTTTACAACCACAATAAATGTTCATGCTTGGACGACTGTCATTTTTAATTTTAAAAAGTACGCCAAATACAGTTTTTGGATCAAGAGGGGGTTTGGCCACAACCATCAATAGATCTGCAGTCGCTCCGTTTGAGAAGTATTGACCTGAGTCAGCGGACCACGTCACGAGACCATCGCTGACATGGTCATGGAATAGATGGAATATTGATGCCGATATCTGATCAATGTGGTAGGTTGGCGACAACAGAGAACGATGGAAAGGAAACGTTTTGCGTTTTTGTGTATCGTCTGCCAAACCAGAAAGAGTCCAAGGAGTTCAGATAACTCATTAGATAACTGCTGCAGAATTAAGTAGGCCTACATCACTTTCGGATCCTGAGTCACACAATGTCCTCAGATTCATGGCAGAAAGATTTGCATGAATAATTTCCAATGTGTGAGTGCATAACGAAGATTTGAGCAGTTTTTTCCTGCAGTCTGGCAAGGGGCCCAGAAACTCAAAGAAGATCATGAATCAAATCAGATTGTCAGATCGGAATAACTCTATAGACCAAAACATTGAAATATGAGTCTACAGGAGGTGGAATATCAAGTGGAGCTCCTGAATCTAACAGGTGTTCTCTACTTATATAGTGAGCTATTTTGTTGATATTTTGCAGAGATCAGTAGCTAAGTCCACCTGATTCCCCCCCTGTGTAGTACACACAATGTAGTTTAATATGATTGTGGAGTGTGGGCGGTTGGTGGCTGGTTTAAGCAGCCTCACCTGGTCTGAGTCAGGCTGATTAGACTCTGGGGCTGCTGGGTGAGGCTGCACACCTGTGGTGCATTGGCCAATCAGACCCACGTTAAACCAGCCACCAGCACACACACACACTCACTCAGGAGGAGCGCAAGCATGTCAGCACGTACCGCCTGCTCTGCCTGTTCAAACTATCTCAAACTCTGCAATAAACCAGTTTACCCATCATCTGCCTGTGTCCTACCGTTGGAGAAGCCCTGAAAAGCCACTGTAGATGGCATGTGGCAGGGGAAACTGCCACATGTGATAGTGTAGTTTAATGTGATTTATTGCCAACATGAATAATCGCAAGGGCCGCAATACAGCAGGCGATATATAGAGTAGAAAGGCATTGAAAGCAATATAATGGAGGATATTCCCGGGCATAATGCTGTTATAATGCTGTAGCTGTTACTTGCATCTATTATGTGCTTCACGTACTTCATGAAGATGGTCTGCTTGACATCTCAGATTGCACCTCCTCCGTGTTCACTACTTATTTCTACCGTGTCTCCAAGCATCCCTCAAAACATTTGAAGCTGGCTGGATCGATCATCCTCTGCAGACAGCGCAACCACACTCCTGATCAGCTTTGGCAAATGGGACACCATGAAGCCACTTGAGGAATACCTTGAGGTGATAATGAACCTTTCTGTTGCCGGGAAATATTTGATTGTCTGCCTTTCACACACTAACATTTCATCAGCCTGTCACAAAAACGTGTACACTAACCAAACTCTCTTTTTCCCAGACCCATATGTTGACTTGGAGGGTGCAGTGATGACCCCTGACACTTCAGACAGTGGAGGTCTGGTCCCCATTGGCTATTCAGGGGGAGGCGTCAAATGTGTCTCAAAAGTATTTGTACCCGTAGGTTTGGTTCGTACTACTGTAGATTTGATGCGTAGCTGGGACTGAGTTCTGTGTGACTGAGTTCTGTGTGAACTTTTTTCACCCACAAACAGATAGATGTGTAACTGTGAAACTTTGTGCAAATCTTCTTTATGCACTAACACATTATTTGTGCAAATCTTTTTCATTTGTTCACAAAATGTCATGCACAGCTACAGATCTCGTTACGGATTCAAACATTTGAATTCAGTGGTTCAAAACGTTTTTACGCATTCACACATTTGAATGTATTCGTACAAAATATTTTCACACATTCACACATGGTGATACACATTCAGATATGTGATAAATGGCTACAACACTTTTGACCCTATTTTGATTCCATAAACATCTACTATTTTATAGCAGATGTGTAGTAGTAGTGCATTTTCTAATAGATTAGCAAAGTTTGATGAATCTTTGGGTGAAGGTGCATTTCAGCATTGACTTATGGATATGGGGAGCCAAGCTAAAAAATAAAATGGTTCAACAAGTTAACAAAGACCACATAATGACTAACTCTTTACGCTCAGGCATATCAGTAAGCGTACCAGAATGTGACCCCCATGGTTAAATAAATAGGGTCCATGGGTGTAACATAATATTTTGAGTCATTTGAACTTTTTCCTAAAACATTGATGAACCTCCTGAGGTCCCCAGTGAATGTGAATGTGAGTGTAGAAACCCTGGATGGAAGGAACTGTGCCTGGACTATTGTCCTATACTGTCAGGCAACAACAGACCTAGAGACGGGCATTGGGAAGGGGCTGAAATGATGCAGCGTCACCTGGGTTTGCAGTGGTCTACAGCAGGTACAACTGTCTCTTCCCCCATTTAAATATTGGAGCTTTTTGGACCCGTTATCAGAACGTATATAGACTTTATTTGAAGTGACATTGACGTGACTCTGTGGGATGAATTATTATTGTGAAATGAGCGTGTGTCCAAACTTGAGTAGTTTCCTAAGAAACAGGAACTAGAGAGGCTGTTTTCGGATCAGGTGAAGTAATATATATGTTAAATGCAGGGATGGTTCACACCACCTCATGCCGACGCTGAAGAGACTATGGGACTTCCTGCATGCAATGCGACAAGAGCTGGGAAGGAAAGATAAGAGAGTTGTTATTGTGGCGCAGTGTGTGTAAAAAAATAAATAGTCATTCAAACTCCAACATATGTTTTAGGCTTTTATTAGTTTTTATTATGTTTGGGAAGCAGAAACCTCACAGTGAATATACATATATATATATATAGCATGTTAAGATGTTAAGTGCCTTGGTCTTTCTTGAGATAAGAATGTTTTTAATTTCACTTCCCATATTTTGCACATTAACAAACAATTTAAAATGTGACAAATCTATCGCCTCTTTTGCTCTGTTTCCTTCTGCTTTCCACAACATATTAAGATGTAACTGTGTTGCAACAGTCCCCTTTCTGTTCAGTCACTGTAGAAACCCGCACATACATACATACATACATACGCACATACATACATACATACATACATACATACACATACATACATACATACGCACATACATACATACATACGCACATACATACATACATACACACACATACACACACACACAATGAAATTAAATCTTTCTTCGTAGCTCCACAACAAACCAAGCAAGCTAAGGCGTTTGCAGGTTTCATCGGCCAACAATATAAACATCTAGATCGCTACATTAAATTCTGTTAACCCTGTTCGTTTTTTCCGGGCTCTTCTACAACCTTGGTCTCCATCTCCGGAGCGCCTCAAAGTCCCCGGGCTTTGACCAGCTGTTCCTGTGACGTGGAAGCCGCCGCCCCCTCCTCTCCCGCCCGCTCTCCCGCCCGCTCTCCCGCCCGCTCTCCCGCGCCCGCCACCACGGTGGCGACGTTCCCGTCGGCGTCGAGCACCACCGCCGTCCGCCTCAGCTCCTCGAGGCGCCGCTGGCGCTCGGCCACCGCCTTGCACGCCTCCAGCACCTCGTCCGACTCGAAGTCGTCGTAATCCCGCCGCAGCTCGGGCGCGTCCAGCAGCAGGCGCTGGGCCTCCTCCTCCTCCCGGGTCTTCTCCCTGGCGGCCCGCTGCTGCCGCTGGAGCTTCTGGGCCCACGCCAGATCCTTCTCCCGCAAGGTGGCGTCCGACGGACACAGGTGGACCGCCACCTGGAAGGACCGCACGGCCTGTGGAATGGGCGCACACCGGGAGGGGGCGGTGGTTACGGGGGGGAGTCGTCTGGTCGTCGATCCGTTTTTAGCACCGCATAAAACAAGCCGTTTTATGGACCCGCTTTACTGCCGGGTGTATAAATCGTTATTTCGCCATGCAGGCGTATTACTGCATTAAGACTGGACTTTGAGATTTGTGATGTCTCTCCCCGGGACTCTCGTTTTTTGCCGTAACTAATCTAGTCTCTGACCTCGAGTGGCGTTTCCCCCCTTCCGTTAAACTGGTCCTTGACATCCGTCGCCTTCTCTCAAAGTCCTTACGTTACACGTGTCTCTCTCTCTCTCTGAATAACCGGGGGTTAATATGAGCCAGTGTGCGTTCAATAAATCTCCACAGTATAAAAACATGCCATATATGGATGAATGGGTATGGACCAGGGACTAATTGCGTGCGATACAGGAAGAAAAACAATTCCGTAAATCAGATTTCATCTGCCATTGTCACTCAGTCCGCCTAACGCTTCACCGCCACTCAATATTAAATTGCATAAATTGCTTCCAAACAGTAATAGGATCATATGTCAGCCCTCGGTCGCAATCATTTCCTGCCGGCGACAACATGGAATCAATACACCCACGAAGCACACTATCGCCGTGACAGAGGACGAACAACGGCTGGTACGGAAGAAGACGAGCTGGATCACAAAGGCAGTGGCGGACGGCCGGCATACCGTGATCTCATGCAAATGACAAATGAGGGGTCTGGATAATGGAAGGGCGACCGCGTGCGGCCCACCTCCTCTCCAGGGATACGTTAAAATCTAAATGGTTCTTCCGACGCCAATGCCAATTATGCAGCTAGTTGCGTATTATATTTGCTGTTATGGGGGGGACATATTGTAATAAACGGCCATCGATTCTTCCGTAGTCCCATCCTATATCCTGACAAATATAGGCAGCGTACGATACAAGTGTCATGGCTCGGTGTAATGAAGCGTCCAATAAGGTCCTATTATAAACACTAAATAAAGGCATGGCTACTACGCTGATCAGCTGTACTTTTGGCAGTGCACCCCCCTGCTCCGCCTGTACCCGGGATTAGTCATGCGTCAAACATGGAGGCGTTCAACAGGAGGTCATTTTCCCTCCATTATCTTAAGTCTTAGGTAACACTCCTTTGGTTCTCTTTCAGAGACTTCTTAGTTTCGCACCGCTGGTACGAAAGCCGTTGGAAGGACAACTCACACAGCGAACATCTGGCCAAACTAGAAAACCAACATCAGGCCCAGCTTTCCCATCGCAGTTAGCCCTACATAACTGGTTTTCCCAGCGGCAGATGAGAAAAATTAAATAAATAAAAAACAGCCCGGGACAAAATGTCAGTTGACAAAAAAAATATATAGACTAGTTTCACAAGGAATGCAAACAATCATCAATCAACGGGTTTCGAGGGGTTGACGGAGGGACAGAGTCCGTGTTTGCTGAACGCTCACTGACAAGACAAACACGCAACAGTAAGGCATCGCAAAGAACCTGCTAGAAACTCCGCTCACAGCCTATTGCGTTACTGGACGACATGTCGGTGCACAGAACGTCCCGGGACGCGACTCGACATGCCCCGCTAAAAATAGACGCCACGTATTTTTTCCTCCTTCGTCCTCGGAAGCTTCTTGATACACGGGAGAGGTGTGTCTATATTTGGCTGAGGGTTTAAGCGACTTTCGACACTCACACAATTGTTGATGTAGACAGCTCAATGCCCCTGGGGTCCCTTGGGAGCCACATACAACATCGTTAGCTATAAGGTAGGCGAGTCACGGCCCATTGGCTTTAACCCCGACTCGCCCTCGACGTGGGACAGTGACGGCAAGTACGGGTTTTCGTTGTTTTCTTTCTCCCTCAGGTCCTGGCGTGTTTCTCTGCGCTACTCGACTGCATCTTCCAACGCCACGGGGCGAGCGGGGGGGTGGGGTGGGGGGGGTGTTTCCAGAGCGGCTTTTATATGAAGTAATAAGCCTTGATAACAACACACACACACACACACACACACGCACACGCACACACACACACACACACACACACACACACACACACACACACAAAGACATGTCCTTGCAACCTCGGCGGTTAAAGATTCCACAAGAGAGACAGGAGTCTCTGATTACTCTCTAAGAGGACGTGCATCGGGGGAAGGGTAGGATAAGACTCTAGTGGGTTCAAACCGCAGTGTCCTCAGTCTACCTGTGGGCATCCTTGAGCAAGATTTTGTTGTTGTTGTTTCTCGTGTCTTTCTCTGGATTTCATTGCCGCTTTTAGTCTGATTGTACATCGTTTTGATTTGATGAAAAACTCTATAAAATAAAAGTATTATTATTAAGACTGCCTAACCCTTGGCCCCTACCTGTTCTTTAATGACAAAAAAATATAAATCACTGCGTGTGGATAAACGTGCCCGCTCAGAGAGCAACGTAGTGAATACTACCGACGACTACGTGACACGAGTCACGCCCTCGGCACCGGTCGTGCCACGTGAGTGAGTCTGAACGGTGGCCAGGTGCACGTACCAGGTCCACCTCGCCGAGGCTGAGCTGGGCGCGGCCCAGGGTCTGCCAGGCCTCCCACCACACGGGCTTCAGCTTGACCGCCATCTCTGCCGCCTTCACCGCTGGGAACACCTCCTGCAGGATGCTCAGCACCTGCAGGCCAAGACAGAAGACGAGGCTTTGTATTCATACGCATGCAACTTCTACAGTGCACATCACAACACACGGTGCTTTATAGGGTTCATATCAAGGTCACTTCAGTGCTTTATAGGGTTCATATCAAGGTCACTTTAGTGCTTTATAGGGTTCATATCAAGGTCACTTCAGTGCTTTATAGAGTTCATATCAAGGTCACTTCACAGTGCTTTATAGGGTTCATATCAAGGTCACTTTACAGTGCTTTGAGGGGTTCATATCAAGGTAACTTCTGTGCTTTAAGAGGTTCATATCAAGGTAGTCGACACACGGCCACGGTATTTAGCGTTGGTGTGGACGAGCAATTCTGCGACATATCCCCGTATGAACTGTGCACGAGGGCCGGGATTATGTCATTTTTGGTTGGCGCCGGATGGCACAGTTCACGCACGGCGACTATAAATCAGGTTTAAGGGTTTATAACAAGAGCTTCAAGGGGTTCACATTAAGGGGACTTCACAGAGCTTTAAGTCCGTTTGACAACCTTC
>OOFB01029949.1:35237-51125 GCA_900323305.1 Trachyrincus murrayi
CGAGAGACACAAATCTACGAAGCATACACGATATACGTCGACGTTGTTTCACGTGTTCACCTGCCATTAAAACATCGGGTCATGCACTGCATGTAACTGCTACCATTCACGTTTTAAATTGAGCCCTGTGCCCAATCAATTTGTTGAAGAGATTGTCAGAATGTACAAAGTGCCCAGACTCAGCTTGTGCACGACGTGGTCAAACTGAAAGTAGGCGGAAAAAAAAGAAAAGAAAAAGGCAATTCTCTGCTCTAATCTTTTATCGTTGATCAAATTTTTTTGTTTGTTGCTAAATCAACTTGTAAATTCAACACGATTCTCTAGAATTGGTCATTGCAAGGAGTACTTGAGTATGGAAATGTATATGGAAAGACAACGATGGTTTTCCATTCTACTGTGATTGACACGAACCAACCTCGGATATTGATTTAGAAAACTAAATAAAACAAAAATAATAAAAACCATCCAGCAATAGTCCTTTAAGCAAGAAGAAAATGTTAATAAATCTTGTTTTTTTTCTAATATAACCTACACTCCTCCACTTAAAGCACTGATAAATATATTCAATTCTTTATATATAAAAAAAAATGCAGGGGACATACATGTTCATACAGGTATCTTTACAAGGACATAAGAGTTTGTGAAACCAACGAAAAAAACTAAAACGTAAAATAAAATCAACCCAACAATGATGCATGACTTCTCCTCCTCCACCCGCCCTCTGACGCAAGAGTACACAACAAGGGGTCATTGCACCTCTTTAGTCCAATGAGCACGGTTGGCATGACAACTCCATCGGTTTTTTTTTGTGTGTGTTTTTTTTTTTAAGCTAGTGCTAGGATGAGCAGCGCCCCTGAAAACATCTGCACCCTGCTTCTCTGGTCTCCATTTAGAAAAAAAACAAGAGAACAAGCAGCAGAGCAGCAAGATAGATAGAAGAAAACTGTGCAAAAAAAGTGCTTCCTGCTTCCTCATCCATGGCCACTAGCCTAACCACCCCCCCCCCCCCTTATCTCTTGCAGGCAAAATCTTGCTTTTGTTCTCTGCACTGAAAATGAAATGCACATTGGCTACAGTACAGAGAAATTCAGTGTAATCACTCAGCTTCCTATAAACGTGGGCGGGAGGAGGGGGGCCGGGCAGACGTACTTAACAGGCGCAGAGGTCGTGTGCTAATATAATTGATCATGAATATGTAAAAACCATCTCTTAAAATGTAGACTGCCGTAACCATCGAGTCGCGTTGTCACTTCCTCTTCCTGTATGCCCCCTCCCCCCACACACGCCCCCTCCCCCCACACACACACCCTCCCCCCCCAAATTCTCCTGCCAGCTTGATAAAACATTCCATCGGTTGAGGGTATATGACAACCAGCATCAGTGCCACGGTACAACCAGTTCATCCACCGAGCGGGAGGGATGAACCGAGCCATGAATCGGTTGCATGCTTATTGCTTTAAAAGACACTCGGAAGGAAGGGAATGGAGGAGAGAGAGAGAGAGAGGGAATGGAGGGGAGAGAGAGAGAGAAAACCAAAAACAAGGCTAGCGACAGTTAGCGGCGCTATCGCGCTAGCAGTTTGATAAGATCGGCGCACATCTCAAAGAACTCTATGGTGTGGCTGCCGGGCCGCGGGTACACCACGGCGTCCCCGCCTCCCGTGGAGTCCACCGACGAGGTTAGCGAGGACGCCAGGGACCCCTCAGCCGGTGGCTTGGTGGTGGTGACGGGGGTGGTGGTGGTGACAGGGGTTGTGGGGGGTTGCGGGGGCGTGGCCAGTCCCGGGGGGGTGTCCCCCTTCCCCTCGGCACCATCGCCCTCGCCCTTCAGGGCGGTGCGGGAGTTCCCCACGGAGCCCGAGCGATGAGGCGTGGCGGTCCCGGACTTAGTCTCCAGCGTGTCGTCTGGGAACATCAAAAACAGGGGACGTTTGGTTCACTCCCTTGTGGGTTCATTACCTCGTGTATTGCACTGTACTTGTACTGATAATCGATATTTCACGTAATATTTTGTAATACTGTATTACTTTTTATTTGGATTTATTTTCCATGCCAATAAAGCTCTTCTGAATTTAATTGAATTGACTTGGTAATATATGAACGCCAATGTTGTTGGTCGTCTTACTGCAAGAATAATTGCACAATACATATTGATATTGGATATACTTTGCACTGCTTTGTGGGGTATTCCATTATGAGGATACTCAAATTGGATTACAGTTCCCACTGACAGAGTGGGAGTAGATGTGTAGCGTTTTAGCAAGAATTAAAAGAGGTTTTACTTTGCTAGTCTTTGCATATCAGTAAAAACAAAATAAAATACATTTGATAAGTCAGGACAACACATGAAGTCATAAGTCCCCCCTGCCAGCGTGGTTCAGGCTTACCGTCTATGCTACGGAAGTCAAGGAGGTAGGTCCTGCTGTCCACTTGGTAGAGCTGAAGGCTCATCTTGGTCTGCATGGATGTGACTGGGTTCTTCCTCTTCACTCTCAAGTAGTATGGGTTCACCACCTGCGAAGAGGCAGCGCGGGTGAGCGGGGCCGATAATAATAAGGACACCATCTGTATGTTAAGCCTTCGGGATTATTGGTGCGGGAAAGAAAATGCTAATCTATTTTGAAGTGTGTGGCAAAGCAGTCAAAGCAAGTCCATCACCTAGCTCCTCTTACTGACACTGCAAAGCCAGGAACTAGCTTGATTAGGTAAGAGTACAAACGACATCTACATAACATCTACTCTGTCCTCTCTCTCTCTCCTTCAGCCTCACGTATTTTTAAATTAGGCTCTGATTTATGATCACACCTCCGAACTGCGTGTCCGCCGCAGTGTTGCTACGGCAAAACGGCGACTCTGGACCCCGCGGCCGCGCCCTTCGACTGACATCCCCGCTTTACCTTCCACTCGTAGTCCAGCTGCTTCATGGCGCGGCAGACCTCCGACATGATGTCGTTGGGCCGACTCTGGCTGCGGATGCCCAGGTGCCACTTGGCGCGGCGCACGCCCTGGTGCTTGGACTTCTGGGGGTTGAGCTCGTCCAGCGTGTGGCGGGGCCGCGGCGGGGTCTCCGCCAGCAGGAAAGGCACGCGTTCCGGGTGGGGCTTGAGCATCGGGGCGGCGGGGGAGGAGGAGGAGGAGGAGGCGAGGAGGGCGCCGGACGACGTCAGGTGCTGGTCGTCCAGGAAGGAGTCGGGCGGGCTGGAGGCCAGGTAGAAGTCCTTGGCCTCGCTCATGATGCGCCGGTTGTCGATGATGAGGTGGTAGGCGACGGTGAGCGGGTCCTGGTGGTTGCGGCTGTACAGGCAGGTGAGCACCTCCTCCTCGGTGCACTTGAGCTTCTCGCACACCTCCTTCAGGGCGTCGTCGTCGATCATGTTGTTGCTGTAGGACGGGTCCTCTGGGAACAGGTAGGTGGGCAGGTCCGCCTTGAACCACTCGTCCTCCCTGAGGATGCACGACTGAACCATTAATCCATATCCAACTACACTAAGACTTGAATAAAGTATCTATCTATCCACCTACCCATCTATCCATGTATCTATATATAGAGAACAGTCAGTCAACACTGTGCTATTCTCAGCCTGGAAAGAATCCAACATAACTCAATGTGTATAAAAGGATTTATTTTTTTGTAGCATATTCACACTTTTTTGGTATTTTTATCCTTTTGTTTTTAATCGTCACTGCTGTCTTGTGCTTCTGCCCGGGACACCCAAATTCCCCGTCTGGGATTAATAAAGTACATCTTATTCTTAGGTTCATCTAATTCTTCGGCGTTAAAAAAAAACACGACAACGCTGAACAGGTTGGACACCGGCGGCGTTTAAACAGCTAGGGGTCACACTCACCGGATCTCTTTGATGGTGGCTCTCTTCATGGGGTCCACCTGCAGCATGTGTTTGAGGAGGCTCACGACCGACGGGTTCAGGTACTGAGGCGTGAAGAAGACCCCGTCGCAGATCTTCTTGAAGAGAGTCGGCACGTGGTCGTCGTCGAAGGGCAGCGTCCCGCACAGCAAGGCGTACAGAATCACGCCGCTGCTCCAGATGTCCACCTCCGGACCGGCGTACAGCCTGGGAGAAGACGGAGAAGTTAAAATCGCACGCACATAAATGACACGTGGGAGATTAACATGATGTTAACGCTCCGCAGTACGAGCTGAAATCTGAAACCAGGCTGTCAGAAAAGTTACATTTTTGAGGGTCTTTGATGGTGATTGTCCATCTTTCGTTATTTCTTATTATGCGTTTTAGGGCTGCAACGATGACAGAAAATGAATCAAATCTCATTTTGATAATCGATTAATCGTTTAAGTCATTTATAAAGTGCAAATAAACATTTTCTGCTTAATGTTGCAGTTCAATTCAAATATTTGGTTCATGGATTGGTGTTAGCCCTAGGTGTCATCCTAGGACAAACGCTAATTATGGGTCTGCTCCTTTTATGTACCAGGGCACGGGTAGGAGATGAAACTAGTAGGAGATAAGTCCCCTGGCTGCTTCTAATGTGAGCGCACAAGATGTTGATTCAACGCGAGTGGTAGCCCTCACCTTCCTGAGATGACCTCGGGAGCCGCGTAGTTTGGAGAACCACAGCTTGTTCTCAGGAACTCTCCGTCCGACATCATGTTCGACAAACCTGCACGTATAGACAAGGAAGATCGATTAGCGCAAGGCTACAGAAAAGTGTCACGCATTTGTGCTAAATCTCAATACGCTTCACCGGTTAAGGGTTCAAATGGAGTGTCCAAGTTTGAAAAACAATTGCACATAGCGGCAGCTACAGCGGACTTACACAGCCAGAACTGTGTTTACAACTAGCTAAATTAAAAAGAGTCGAGCCATTCATTTTCAACCAGTAATCACTTACAGTTAAGAGACCCTTGATGGTTTCACTAATGGTTTCTTTCCTCTTACTAAAATCCCTTTACATATCGCAAAAACCATGTTATGTAATACAACGTTTATGCAACACTCACAAGTTTTAATCCTTATCACAATTGCTTGAGCGGGTACGTAACAATAGTGACGAAACACAACACACAAAGTATTGTTCCGCAATTTAATCAGCCGTATTCGGCAGCGCGGCCACCGTGCTATCAGTGTTTATGTAGTGGAAGGAACCGTATTTGGCGATAGGATTGTTTACCGAAGTCTGCGATCTTGGCGTTCATATGGGCGTCGAGGAGAACGTTCTCTGGCTTGAGGTCCCGGTGCACCACCATGTGTCTGTGGCAGTAGTCCACCGCAGAGATGATCTGCTGGAACAGGCGCCTGCTCTCCTTCTCGTCCAACTGTCAACGCAGAAGCACGACAGTGCGACATTAAAAGGATAATTAAGGCGGGTAAGAATTCAATTACGCTTAAACCTGCCCTATGTAACTTTTCTACTGCAGCTATTTACTCCATTAAAAAAAAAAATCTGAACTAGAAAGTTTCTCAAGAATAAAACTCGCCCATCCACAAGTCCCACCATGGGAAAATCTCAAAATGATACAACTGTAGCTCCAACTCGAGCCAGTAGAGGTTGCTAATGAGAAAACGTACAGAGTGCAGGTTTAAGAAGATAGATGAGATGATTCTATTAGCGAAAAAGGACACAAACTTAGTAAATAAATAAGTCACGTTATGCTACGACGCCCGCCACAATGACTAAGTACACAGAATTGTGTCCTTTAAATCCCCTTAAAAACAAGCATGCCTTGTACCACTGAATTACTGAACAAATAAACTGACATTCTTGAACACAACACACCACCCTCTCCGAGGCAGACTGTGGTATAGAGTTAAGGGCTGCCTGCCACCACACACCACACCCTAATCTCTGCATGAATTTACCTTTCCGTTCTTGCAGATGTAGTCAAATAGCTCCCCTCCTGACACATACTCCATCACCATGAAGATATCAGTAGGGGTGCTGATAACTTGATACCTGCAGACGAAAAAAAAGAAAATAAACAGGTTTTGAGATTGCTTGACCCACTGTGTGCGACAATCAAGTAATCAAGTCACGTGACGCGTGTTCATACACCAAACGCATGGCTATTTCATATTCTGCGAGAAAATTTGAAATGTGTGTTATTTAAGTAGAAGAAAACAAATATAAACCTGTTTTTGAGAAACGGTGCCGAGCACATGCAGCAAAAAATTGCTACACGTGCATCCTATATTGACTATGTTCTGAATAATTCTGTGTGTGCTAAATGCAAATGTTTTCCAGAGCAAAGGCCAGGTTGGATGTCCATATATACGCCAAGTTCAGTCTACTTGTTCGTTTAGTCTCAATCATTCTAGCAACTAATGGCCCATTTCATATGCTCCAAGTGGAATGGTAGCAGAAAGGGTCCGCTTGTTTTTGCTTAGGGTTGGGTACTGTGACAGTGGGGGCAGACAATGAATTCGATGTGTGTTTTGGCCTCAAACTGCTAGGTCTACTGTTGCTGGTCAGCTGCAGTACTTTGTGAACTCAACTGGATTGCCATTAGTCCATGTTTTCATGTTTACCCGCGATGGAGAAACACAGTGTGAATGAGTCAATGGGTGTGTTGTGGCAAGGATGATCCTGGTCAGCTTACGGTAAAAAGTGATTAATCAAAAGTCAAAATTGACTAAACACCCTCACAGTGACCCCTGCTGGACAGCAATGGTACTGCCAGGGAGATGATTATATAGGCTAGTTACCAAGATTGGCAAGATGGCTTAATTAGTAATAGTTTAATGACCCAGACGACCCATTAAGCCCTCTCACAACCCTCCTTTGCTTTATTGGGGCTTCTTCTTCACACAGTTTGAGCGGTGGGAAGAAGCCTTTAGAGACAGCCCTAAGTCCATGTATGCAAACACCTGCTGGAATGGGGGGGCTTATATCTCCAACACTTAAAACTATAATGACGAGATAATCCCACGTGTGCATCCAACTGCTTGCTCAAATGGATTCCACGTGCAAACAGCATTAAAGTTCACTCTTCTCCGGATTATAGGGTATCTCAAATACATGTTTACATAATAGCAGCAATCGCCTGATTTTTCAATGTAACCTTTATTTAACCGTGCAGATGCTGTTTTTCCACTAGCACCCAAGTAAGAAACGCAATGGACCAAAACTAAACAGAACATAGCACTAACAAGACAGTAGGCAGTAGCCTATACGAAAAAGAAGGCGATTTTCTTTGAGACCCCTCCATTAAAACTAGAACTCAACTCTCAAAACTAACCACCTAGGACAGACCACAACTGAAAGGTAAACAAGACAGCCTGAAGCGTCTCGTAATGTATAACTAGAATACCTAACCTCGCCTGACTAGGCTGCACAGGAAGCCACCAAGTTTTAAAAACTTCTGTTTCAGTCATGAACAAAACATACGACACAATCCACACAACAAGCCGACACATCTCCAAAACATGTGACTCAGATGGATAAAGAAAGATACACCAAACAAAAGTAAATACACAAAGAGACGAGTCTGGGTCAGACAAAGCCTGTTCTAGATAGATAGATGTGTTTCCAGACCATATCATTAAAGCCTCAAAATAGCACCGTGGGTGGCACTCGGTGTGGCAGCAGGGGGGGTGGATTATAAAAATTGGTGAGCACAGGGGGATGTAATCTAGGACTTACAGTTTAATTATGTGAGGGTGCCTGAAAAGCTTGAGGTTCTGGATCTCCCTGCGGATCTTGCCCACCACGTCCAGACTCCGGATCTTCTGTCGGTTCAGGATCTTCACTGCCACTTGGTGCTTCGTCAGCTCATGCTGGCCAACTGTGAGACGAAGAAAGCAAGAAGACTGAGAATAAGGGACTCATTGGGACACATGAGAAGGGAAGCCGTGGAACGGGAATACAACTTTTGGTCCCTAAAAGGCAAAGTATACAGCAGCAGCCAGCGGTGGTTAGTTCCATTTGAATGCATACAGAAACGTGTATACATTACTGAACAGCTTCTGTTGATCGATGATGTTGCGATGAAGCATTGGCCAAGTCCGCCATGACCAAGGCCATGAGTGATTGAGTACTTATTTAATGGACTGTGGTCTTCCGCTACTGTTACACTACCAACAGGGACTACTAAGGGAGGACCCCCACAGGTTTACAAAAGCGAAATCCTGTGTGGCCCCTGTTTGCTTTCCAAGCTGGCTACAATCCCAAGTACTACTCTACACCAGTCCCATTCAAACTTTGACAACAGATTAAACGGCATGGTTAAATGGTGAGAATGCGCTTTAGTAAATCGTGCGAGTCTTAAGTTAATGTGTTACATCACTGCAGCTCCAGAAACAATGCTGGCCTGATACTTCCCCTGAGACCAGGTAGTAATGACACCTTGCGAACTGCTCCCTGGACAAACTACACACACACTTTGCGCATGTTTATGTACCCACGAAGCAGGCAGGCAGGCAGACACACACACACACACACACAGAGAGAGAGAGAGAAATGAAGATAACAGACATCAGAAATAACTAACAACTGTTAAAGTATGTACCCACGATGCAGGCAGGCAGGCAGACACACACACACACACACACACACACACACAGTGCTTGATGTGTCGGGTCTATTCAACAACCATATTCGATACTGATGAGGTCTCTCCCCCCCCCCCCCACACACTTTTTTAACTATTCCACATGACATTACAAAAGTGCAGCCGGAAAACAGAGAGGGACACACGCCAGTGGCCAGCACTGTGTTGGCGACAGTGACGTTAGCCTTGACGAACTTCTCCGGACCGCTTAGCTTGCAGACCAACGTTATGTATTGAATGTAGCCTCAATTGCAAAGCCTCTTTTTTTTAAAACAATCGTACAAAGTGTACGGGGTCGAACACAAAACGCCCTCATCAGTAGCTGTTGTCCACGACTGCAACTTAACTCCAAAAGTTGTCAAACGTCAATCTAAGTGCCCCGGTTATACCCTAGCCAATAAAGTGTGCTACTTCACCCTGTGTGACAAGTTTAGCTAGCGTTAGCTGTAGCATGCTAGCGGCGCAGCTACGAGCTGTGGATCCCGTCCTGGCGTACGTTCACACGCAAGGAGGACAACACTTGCCTTTAACCTTCCCAAATGTGCCCACTCCGAGCGTATCTCCGAGAATATAGTGGCCAATTTTAACTCTTCCTTCATGTTTGGTTTTGTCCGTCGCCATGTTCTTCCCGCAGTGGCCTTTGCTGTGGAGCTAGTAGCTAGCTAGCTAGCTGCGGGGCAGAGATGCAACTGGCTGGCTCGTCTCTCTCCGACGGCGGCTACGACTGCTCTGATAACGAAGTGGGCGGGACACGTTTGGGCATGTCTATACACATGAGTTAGGCCGAGAGAAGGGTTTAGGGGTTGTGGCGTTATCCCGGTCTAACTCTCAACACAATTTCCGGTCTCTTACTTCCTGTGTGTACGGGTACGGGTTAACAGTTCCCCGGAGCGAAAGGAATAAGAGCATGGCAAGAATAACAACAACAACAACAACAACAGCGACAATGAGAATACATTTTGAGGGTTTTTTTTTGTGACGAAACATTTGACAAAGTAATATCCGAAACATGTAACGGAAAGGGATATCTCTCTATCGAAAGTCCCTCCCTCTCTCTCTCGCCGATTTGAACCCAAGGTGAAAGTCCCGCCCCCTCTCTCTTCTCTCTCTCTCTCTCTCTCTCTCTCTCTCTCTCTCTCTCTCTCTCTCTCTCTCTCTCCCCTCTCTCCCCCCCCCCCCCCCCCTCGCCAATAACGCTCATTTGGAGCATCCCGTCCCACGCCTGGGTAGGAGGTTAGCGCTACAACTGCTCTGATAACGAAGTGGGCGGGACCCATTTTTTGCTCATGTCTACAAATGATTCGCAAATGTTGTGCAGATCTGACGTTTCATGTCCCCGTTGGACTTGCGGACTGTTGTCGGGGGGGACGAGGAGATATCAATGAAAGCGCCGTGGCATTTTAAACACGCAACTGGGGTTATACAATCATGCACGAATATTGATCATGCCGTTCCCTTCATTTACTAGTGATACTCCCTGCTGTTCAGTGATAGTGGTAACGTTCGTGATGACATGCATGGACACATTAATATCACATAATGGAACAAGATTACTTTATTACAACAACAAAAAAGGTGGATATGATAGGCTGGTGAAACGTAGCCTACATTTCCAACAAGGTATGGTAACACAAGTAGCCTAATTATAACGTCAGCAACTCACAAACGTTTTCTGATTTAATAATTTAAGTTACTGAGTAGGCCATGGGTTCGCTTTCAGAAAGGCTGGCCATATTAATAGCACATGGTTCATGAATTGTTAATTTGCTATTATGTCTGCCCACTCGGCACCTATTGCACCCCCTGGTGGGATATAAATAGCAGATTATCCTGAGGCGTGCATGGGTCCTTATTGTTGGCCGTATGAGGGCTTGGAGTCATGAAGACCTCAGTGAATAAACTTGACTCACTTAATTGTTTTCCCTATCGTACAGGGTCAGTTCTCTAGTTCTCAGTACTGTGACATCAGTTAGTTGAGGACTAGAATCTTCTAGGCCTATTTGACACCGTCAGTCAGTCTACCAAGCAATATAGAGGAAGTTAAGAAATACATATTGGTCCAACGGCCATCGTAACTATCCACACTGACTACACACTATAACCTCAAGCAACTGGGTTTTATTGTTTGAAGAACCCAAGGGGAAAATTAGGTTTGTTAATTTAATCACCATTTCTTCATCGTTCACCCTGAAGGATTACAGTTTAACAAAGTTGAATACAATTTCTTGATTAGAAGTTGGAATTTGTTAGCAAGCAGTGAGAATTAGGATAATGGATTTGGAAAAAAAAAAAGTTGTTTTCCAGAGAGCGTTTGAAAAACCACCCAACACCCAACCGGATACATGCCGACATCTAGGGTTTCTAACCGGAATTTCACAGTCCAAACCGTCAAAACCTCTAACTGACACAAACCACACGTTTTTGGTTGTCATACAGACCAGGCTTGGGTCAAAATAGTAGCCGAAACCTGGAGTGCACTTGTTAATAAGATGATTATATAGGCAATTTGGTGGATCCAAAGCATCTTTCAGTAACATGATGAGTGCATACATTCTTCGTATGATTGGCCCCAGTAATCGACCTCCTAACCCTTACAATGTTAATGCCATGCTCTACCACAGTTGAGCCAAGACAGAACCAAGACATGGTTCCGTCTAGCTGTCAACCATCTTCTAAACGGTGAGAGGACCTTAGAAAAACTGTGGTCCAAGCAGATCATCTGGGGATGGTCTGCTAATCAGACAGGTCTTTACTGGGTCAGAGAGAGAGATGTGTGTGTGGGAAAAGCACATGGCCCTCTGGCCCAGGACATATTCTCACAGCTGTCACCGCCACCACCGCCTGCACCGTAGCAAATTTTTGACAATTTGGCCACCATTTATACTTGCCCTGGTCCAAATGAGTTGCCGTTAACTGCCATAGCCGGCAGCCAGCAGGGCCGTGTTAGTACCGACAGCTGATGTGCACTTGGGTGAACAGACACGCGTGTGTTTCCATGGCTAGCTGCTTATGGAGGTGGGATGAGGGCAATTGCTTCTCCTACCCTGGCAGATGACCTCTCCTGGGGGTGGTTTGAAATAAGCTATGGCTGAACTGACGTCTGTGACAGGGTCACATAGAGGAAAAGTGTACCGGGATTTCACCACCATTTTTTTTACCAATGATGCCAAACTGTGGTCTTGCATATAGAAATGGTGGATCGTCACATTTCAGTGTTAAATCTCTTTTTTTTTCTTACAATTTAATTACATTTTAGATTTTTGTTCAACATGATTTTCATTTGAAGTAAAAGTATCTCATTTTCTTGTTCAAATGTCAAGTTAGTTCTTGAAAGGCTAAACCCATCCTCACCAGTCAGACAAGGGTCCAGTAATCAGGAGAATTTAGCGTTTTAATCATTTAATAAATATTATAACTCGGCATGGACCGAAATCGCTGAGGGAGACGAGACGTCCACTCACTTACAGATTAACAAGCCATTGCTACGGGGTACAACAGCACCAAGTAATAATTGAGGCTATGTTACATATCACCACTGGGTGTCACTATTGTCAATCATTTTCTGGAATCCTCCCACCACAGTTACAAATGTCAAGTCACACAAAGGCATGCCGGGGTTGAGAGGTTAGAATATCTTTATATCACAAAAGGTTCGCTGATGGTAACACTGAAGTCAACACATGTATTGTTATGCTTTTTCAACAATAATTATCTTGTTACTTTTTACTAATTCTGTGTCACAACTTGCTCTTCGTGTTCTCGTGGACTTCTTAAAAATCAAACAGTCATCTTGAAATCAGTGGTCATACATGTCTTCTGGACTAATACTGCAGCAGAGTAAATACATGAATTAGCTCATCCTTCCAGAATGTGTTCACATCATACAAATTTGTTAGCAGTTCCATTGTTAGCTAAAAAAAAAAAAAGTTGGCATAGCAGCATTTCTTTCAACACTATAAGTAAGAGCATGCTACCTGTGACTGGAATAGGGAATGAGGCAGAAGAAACATTTACAGGACAGCATTCCTGAGCCCCCTCAGCTGAAAGAAAAATCCCCCCCCGAAGGGACGAAAGAAAAACCCTGGGAATCCCAAACAGGATGATCAGTTTCAGTTTGGCTGTGCAAAACAATGCTGCAGGGCGTAGCTGTGGTGGGGGGGCAGGGTAGTGGGTCCGGAGCCAAAAGGTTACGGGGTTAATCCCCGATGTCCACAGTCTACCTGTACATTCTCGAGATGCCTAACCCCTTACCTGCTCTTCAATATCTGTATTCACAGCAAATCGCCTTGGAATAACAGAGTCTGCAGAGTCAATAGTAATGCATAAAAGTCTCATGGACAGGCAAAAACTAATATTTTGAGGCCTAGAATCTCAGATTTTCATTTCAGTGAACACATGGTTGTACAGTGACCATTGGATTGTTTTGTTGGATTGGATTGGCAATCCAGTCCAGAACATGAATGACCAGTAGATGGCAATATCAGATCCTTATATATATATATATATATATATATATATTTAGGTCATTGTCTTAACACTACAGCGCTAGAACACAATCACGTAATTTTGTTCCTACACCAGATAGACTAGACCTTGATTAAAAAACGTTGGATTCTTTGACCACCTATTAGGATGATGCACTGCAGATTTTGCTTATTGTGTGTATCATTAACATTATATGAACACAACTTCCATGTGACTCAAGAGGTGTGGTTCCTCCTGCATGGCCCTAGATCCTCCCTCATACCACTGTCCTATCTAGAGAGGATCTATGTTCCAGCAGGTGAAGCCTCTGGCCAAGGTTCATGTTCACCTAACATACACAACACAACAATATCTTCTTCAGTTACACCCATGGACAAACAATACATAGTGTGTTCTGCAGAACATGATTTATGACGTAGAATGATCTTGGTAAATCCTAAATGTGAAAAAAACATCATAACTAATGACCAATTATTGAATTAAGTAATATGTATTATCCTTAGTGGTTTCTAAGAAACGGAGTATTTATTCCTGAGGGGCTGCTAACGCCTCTGGGAGTTGGTTTCATGGAACAGTGGGGGTTGTTTTAATGACAGAGGTACCTATTAAAACATCACACCTGCATGTTATGCTTCTTGCTAAAGCACTGCAACTTATGAAATGAAATCTACATACAAAAATATATATAAATACAAATAATAAATATATTTTGAAGTGTCAGGTGGTGTTTACACACATCGTCCTTTATCGGTTGTGCAATGCGTTATCAGCAGATATTTAATTCAAACTAGAATCACAGTGATTCACATTTTACGACCACGTATGACTAGTTAAACATCAGACAAAGACACGAGGGAGGTGTGCTTAACAGAAGAACCTTTAATTCCTTTGGTGTTTTCAAAACAATGTTCAAGTTGATGGTGAAGGTTGAACACTGAGAAACCGAAGATCCTCACTTCACCGGCACACGCAGCGTGTTCGGAGACGCGTACCGTGTTGGATTCCCGATGGCGACGCGCCAAAAAGGACGATTACCTCCGAGGCACGAATAATTCACAGGACAATTAACCCTATCGTGAAGATGAGCGGATAGCTTATCGGAGAAGAACGCGGGGACGCGAGAACGCAATTATAATAGTAACAAACAAAAAAAATAAAGATATAAAAAGTTATTCTCTGAAACTAACTAAATCGTCGGTTAAGAGGACGCTGCACAATTGACGTTGAATACAAAAAAAAGCAAAAAATGTGGTCATTCTTTTGGTGAGACAAGAAACAAAACGCAGTTAAAACACACCTATTACGCTTGGAGGTTTAGGGGAAGTCTATGCAACACACACACACACACACACACACACACACACACACACACACACACACACACACACACACACACACACACACACACACACACACACACACACACACACACACACACACACACACACACACACACACACACACAGACAGACAATTGAGACTACAAAGCAACAAAAAATGTTAACCACTAAAGCAATGCTGAAATCATTCTACTTCTACAGTTACTGTATATTTAGGCACTTGGCAAAAACTATTCCATGTTCCATTCTATACATTTTTTTATTTTCTTTCCTTTCTATGTTTTTTCGTATGGATTAATTGTGCCAAATATTCATATTTTAAGATCAAGATCTTATGTACATTTATCTATTTAGCCTTTTTTTTCTTTTGTCTCAAATTTGTAATCGCAGATACCTTTGCTCACAGAGTTTGTGTTAACGTTCCAGAAACCTTTATCTTGGGCACCTTGTGCTTCACGCTTCCATCGTTCTGATTAAATACATCCCAAAATAATCTAGAAGAGAGACTAAAGGGCAGGCGGAATGACCTTAAAACTAACCAATTATCACAGTAGTGCATCAAAACAAGAAACAATTTTTCTTCCCTTAAACAGAGACATGTGTACGATGGAATTAAATCATCAACCGGATAACGTGTACCTATCGATGCTACATTTCAGTTATACCGTATACAAAAAGGAAAAGAAACACGAGACATCGTTCGCAGTCGTCCCCTGTCGTGGCGTGAACACGACAAGCCCCCACGGTAGTACACTATTCGACAACAAGTTATCACAAGCATCACAAGGAGTGTCAACACTAGTTTAAAAATATGCAGCTTCTTATTATAATCAATATAAATATATACATGTAGGCGCTTGTCATAAAAAAAAAAGCTCATGTGCTTCCGTTTCTCTGTTCTCGTTGTTATTTTTCTTCTTGTTCACAGCAAATATACAGAGTTTAAAGGAGGATTGTTTCTCTCTCTCTTCCGTACACACTATAGAGAAGGTCTGATGCCTCAAACCGCCGCTCGCTATGTTTCTCTGTGCCTTGACGTACCGGTTCGGGTGAAAGGCTATGTACACATGTCCAACTGTTATGGGGGGGTGGGTGGGGGGTTGGGATCTGGGCGTCGACACCTCTGGGCTCACGGGAGGCTGGAGATGTCCCTCTTCGGAGGGGGCCCGCCTGGTTTACTGCCGGCACCGTTTGCCTTGTCCTCAAAGACCAACACCCTAGAGTGAGAGAGAGAGAGAGAGAGAGAGAGAGAGAGAGAGAGGGTAGAGAGAGAGAGAGCGATAGAGATGAGAGGGTAGAGAGAGAGAGAGAGAGAGAGAGAGAGAGAGAGAGAGAGAGAGAGAGAGAGAGAGAGAGAGAGAGAGAGAGAGAGAGAGGGTAGAGAGAGAGAGAGCGATAGAGATGAGAGGGTAGAGAGAGAGAGAGAGAGAGAGAGAGAGAGAGAGAGAAACATCACAATGTTACCAAAAATGTAGTACATCTGTTGAATGGAGAAGATTAGGAGGAGGAACAACACAGTTGAAAAATGACAGTTGGGGGG
>OOFB01029950.1:11514-19014 GCA_900323305.1 Trachyrincus murrayi
AATGTCCGGTGCTTTCTGTTGATATTACTCTTATTATTCAGTTAATCGTTCAACTGTTGCCCCACACACACACACACACACACACACACACACACACACACACACACACACACACACACACACACACACACACACACACACACACACACACATACACACACACACACACACACACACACTTGTGCACACAAACACACACACACAAATACACAGACACTTATGCAATGCACACAGCGAGAATAAGTAGAGCGTTGTTGGGAATGAGACAGCTTCTCTTTGGCTAAACATCCTAATTCTAAATGATGTGTTCTTTGCAGTTTCCTCAGTATTTTCCATGCAGTAAACTGTATAAAATTGGACTGGACAACCATAATGAAGTGTTTGTTATTATAATTTGAATTATATTTCTTTCTGCACCTGTCTCTCATTGTTTATGTTTATCTGTCACTGTGTGTGTGTGTGTGTGTGTGTGTGTGTGTGTGTGTGTGTGTGTGTGTGTGTGTGTGTTTAGGAATATTCCGGGGCTAGTCAGACGGTCAAGCGGAGGAGTCAGTAGCGATATCACATTCTTTCACCACCACACAGCCAGATAACTGGAATATTTCTACATCTGAATCACCCTTAACTCTCAATAGCAGTCTCTGCTCTTTCAAAAGAACATATTTGCTCTGCTTTTTACTAGAAATCACTGGTTGAACAAGACTGCCACCGCCAGTCAGTAGGCCTACATATGTTTTTCTTTGTGAAATGTAATATATTATGAACAAAACCGTATAGTTAGGCCTATATAAAGCATATGTATAGTTATAAAGCTGCAAATGACTACATTGAAAAAGTAAACACACCGTTTGCATAGTAGGCCTATCTGGATAATTGCAGTTTATTTGGAATGTTGAACGACCTCGAGTGTTTTGTAGATGGCTTAAAGTAAAGACGTTTCTTATGTATTAGGGCGGTGTATCTTTGTTTTTCCACCATTTAAAGGATCCGCTAGAGGGCGCCCAACATCAACACACGTTTTTATGAATCAGGCTATGAATAGGCTTACAGACACAATACGATCCAAATAAAATAAGAAGCAACATACAAAATATCATTTAGTATGTCATTTATAGGCTACATATAACGATGGATATATTTGTATACCATAGTAGGCCTATATTCCTATTTACACTACTGTAGGCCTATATATATATCTTTTTTTCTCTCATCAGCTTTACGCGCCTTAAATAATCTTACCTCGGATGCCCCAGGAGTGGAGGGCCAATCAGCGGTCTCCGTTTAACTAGCCAATAGGATTCTCCATGCGCCCGGGACGGCGAGGTTGTAGCGCAACTTGGAGACGCGCCTGTTCATTGCGCTAATTGGAGCGCGCACTGGCAGCGTTTTGCCTCACGTTAAATGCATTAAGTACATGCCTGTTTGTTTTCCAGACCTATTGGACCACATCGCGTACCAACGGATACGCGACTGCCTTGATGAACGTGGTGGCAGCTGCAGCAGGTGCGCCCTCTCGTACGCGCACAACATGGCCCGGGTGAGCTCCGTGGATGCGCTCTGTCGAAGGAACAGCAAACTGGATTCTTTCCTGAAGAGGAACACGGAGCGAGGCGTGTACGAGCGGATCCGCGCCTACGAGCCGTGCGTGGTGATCTCCGAGGCGGTGAACAAGGTGTACATGCACGTTATCCTGAGCGACGAGTGCGTGTACCTGGCGGAGTACCCACCGCGCACCGTCACGGCGGTTGTCAGTTTCAGCCAAGTCAGGGACATTGAGCTGGTAAGTGAAGTCGTCTCAAGTCGTCTGGGTCTTAGTTGGTTGTCGGCGCCACTATAACACGTCCATCCTTGCATCCACCCATGCATATAGGCCTATGATCCATCCGGTGCGTTGCAAGTAGATTTTTGTACATTTTTAGCCATAAAAACTACTCTTCAGATAAATCCTTGCTGTACAGATAAACCAAAAAATGTATTCATCTCCTTGATTAGATTAGATGAAAGGAAGACTTGTTTTATCTCTACCACTTACAAAAGGTAACTCTACATTGGCTAACAATGCATATCATTTAGCATGCAAGCCAATGAAAACACTTATTATACAAACTCATGGCTGTTTCACCTCAAAGTCCAGATGGATTTAAGCCTAAGCGCTAAGCAAAGACGTTCATGTAACGTTTAAATAAAGATTTAGTGTTGGAGTGATTAAGCTTCATGACTAGGCCTACTTATCCTGTTTTAACATCGGAAAAAACAAGGTCATTATCCTGGCCAACAGAAAACACATACTGGTATTGTCAGTGCTAAAGGGACATCTGTTACTAAGGTTACATCACATTATTTTTTAACCTTAAATTCACAAGGACTTCTATGAAATATATTAATTTTATTATGAATATTATTATAATGTTATTCTCCAGGCTCACAATTTCAGACCTTGACTATATTTATGACACCAAAATGTCTCCATCTTAGTTGCACTTCTACACTAATTCTCCATAACATAGGCCTACATTGACCTTCGGTGAGAGGGATAACATTTATTATATATATATATATAATATATTTTTGGTATACACCATATTGTATCTGAAGATTTGAAATGAATAGACAGAGGAAAGAAAGAAGTTACTTTGACTGTCTTAGTGATTTTGTCTACTTATATACACACACACACACACACACACACACACACACTTTTTGTTCTCTCAATTATAGCAAGAAATAGAACAGGAATAAGTGACCCAATCAAAAGTTAATTAACTAATGAAATAACAAAACACATAGGGCTGGGCAATATATCGATATCGTAATATGAGACTAGATATCGTCTTCGATTTTGGATATTGTGATATAAGTGTTGTCTTTTCCTGGTTTTAAAGGCTGCATTACAGTGAAGTGATGTCATTATCTGAACTTACCAGACTGTTCTAGCTGTTCTATTGTTTGCCTTTACCCACCTAGTCATTATATCCACATTACTGATTATTTATCAAAACTCTCTTTGTGTGAATATTTAGTGAAAGTACCAATAGTCATCCCTACAATATTGTCGCAATATCAATATTGAGGTATTTGGTCAAAAATATCAATAGGCCTATTCGATTTTGTCCATATTGCCCAGCCCTAATTGCTGCTATACTTGAAAACTGTTTTATGTTTTACCTTTGATATTTGACATTTTCATATTGCAGGCTAGGCCTATATTTATTAGAATTTATATGAATATATTTCACTTGGAATTTTTGCACTGAAGTTCTTAATACAATGAGAAAATACTCAGTACTTTTCATTTGTCAAGTATGTAATTCACACAGGAGTATACAAATTGACTTTACCATGTGGTTATTTTATATAGACTATTTATTTATTTATTGAATTACCAGAAAACATGCTATACCGTGATATTTAATGACCTATATCGGGATTTATCGCCCAGCCCTTCACCTAAGAATAGAGACTATATCCTAGCTCAGTGGGGCTAACATGGCGAATACTACGTACCTACCATTGACAAACTTCAAATCAGCCATGACCTTTAGAGCTGCATTTGCATGTGGCTCATTAACCTAGAGCTCGTTATGTCACCTATAGGTGAGAGATTACAGCCAGTCAGTTAAGCCTGTCTGCTTTGCTCTGTCACAAATACTGACTGTTGCTATTGGTACTGTAGAGATCACCCATTTGACCTCTGCTTCATCTAAAGGGTTTACAACAAATCCAGTCCTTTACAGTAATGTAGTGTAAGGTGTATACAGGGTGTATGGGGTGTAGGGTGTCAGGCGTTTTAGTTTAAATTATGAGCGGGAACAATTAGATAAATAGTTGTATATACGTTTTATAGTTAGACGTTTCATAAACCACTAACTATTGACTTGTAAGTGGTTTAGATAAGGTAAGATACTATTATTAACTACTACTGAATGACTACTACAAACAGAATGTGTCATCATGTACACTACTGAGGAATCAGTACTTAAAGGGGAACCGTCACTATTTTTTAATATGCATCATACGCATATGAAATTATTGCGGTCTGCAACACCAACTCCGTTTCCCCAAAAAAAAGAATCAAGGAATAGTCATCAGTCCGATTTGGAGAAGGCAAATCGTGAACCGATGATGTCAATGGTCCATCTTTTCTCTTTAAGGAAGCCTTTCTCATTGTTCTTCCGCTGCAGGTCAACGATCTGCCAGACTTCCTGAGTGGGAAGGACAGGGAGTTCTCCCAGCATGTCCGGGTCCTCTATTCCACCACTAAGCCTGCGGGGAAGAGAGGTGATTGGTCGAGGAAAGGAAAAAAGGTGGGACTTCCTGTCCGAAGTCTGCCCTCTCGCAGAAATGTGCAGCTCCTGGTCCCACACGGCCTAGAGGGTAAATGTTGCCCTTTAATCTTGTTTATACACTGAGTCCTGAAACATGCACCTGTGAATCTTCCACGTGAGTCTGCCACGTGCATGGACGTGTGCACAGGTGTCTGTCTGATATCATGTCAGTTCATCTGCATGTAGTATTTAAATGTAAAAACTCTGGCATCAACAAAACCATGACCTCGTCTTCATTTCTCTCTCTCTCTCTCTCTCTCTCTCGCTCTCTATTACTCTGTCTATCTCTCCCCCCCCAGGGGTGCACAGTTGGAGGATCTCACCCGAACCCCAGCAAAGGTAAGAATTACACACACACACACACACCGTAAAGATTCATTCTAATTCTCTGTGTAAATTCTCTAAGTCTGTGTAAAGTAAGTATTGCATTACCCACTGGACGCTACCAAGCCGTGACACATTGTTTCCATCTTTCCACCCGGACTTTAGACAGGGTTAGAGTTCAAATTGTACCACCAGGTCAGAGTTCACCCTTTTTTGCAACAAGAAGCCCAGGGATCAAGCAATGAAACTCCCCTGGCAACCAATGACTAGTGCTGCACTAAGCTAATGTCGCTCCATTATAGAGTAATGTATGGCGGTATATAGACTACGAGATTCATGCTATGGCGGCATTCATTCAGCTATTTTAAACAGCTTTTGTTGAGTCCCGGCTCTTCATTCATGTATTCCTTTGGTTTTTTTTTAATCTGCCGTTATCACTGCGTGCCAGACGGTCACACAACACCTGAAACCACAGCGATTGGTTGGATTTTATAGAGGGCCCCGTGTCACAAAAACACAAAGGGGCCCACGTCCTCAATAGCTAGGAGGCGCCCTATCACCTTGATACCTATCTAGGTGGCCTTCCTTATTGGGTATACCTTCATTGTGAGGAGGTCACATGTTCTGAGGCGGCCTATGAAGACTGAGGCTGGTTTTTACGGGTCCACCAGTTGTATTTGTCGTTAAGGTTTAATGGAAGGTTTAATTGTCCGTGTGTAGGCCGGTTTCCGTGACTCCCGCAGACAGAATGTGCGATACAGGTCGTAGAAGTAGCGTACAATTTGGAGGAATTCGAGCGAGGTCATTTCTTGGATGTTTGAAACGAGCAAGACGCTCGCAGATAGAAATGTTTAAAATGAGGTTACAAATTTGCTTCATGTACATCCATACCTTAGCAATTAATGTTTTCTCACAAAAAAAATTTATTAAAGGTACAATACGTAATAATCGAATAATACACGGCAATTATAACAATAGGTTGAGGCTTTTATTCATATTCTCACGAATATGAACATTCTCATTAACACTTGATTTGTGATCTATTCATTCACAAATACGTTATGATGCCTTGGAGGGGTGGTAACCTCGGCTTGGCAGAAAAAGACTAACAATATATACAATGCAATATACAATGTAATATATACAATACAATATACAAAATCAACGCAAAAAAAGAGTACAGCGAGGACAAGATGAAGCGACGAAGGAAGGCAGCGCGTGGAAGTGGTGGTGTTTAGTTTAGCTTTAGTTTCGCTCATTTATCGGACGCCATAAATCATCATCATCAGAGACAGTGTCGTGGACTTATTTCCATTGTGGTTTTGACACGTGCCTTCCTGAGCCAGCCATGCGCTCATTTAAAAGGAAAAAAAGGTGACCTGAGAAACGGGAGCTATAGCGCTGGGGTGGGGCGGGGCTTCCCGTCCCAGATTGGTGAGCCGCGATGTAATGAGTGAGCCGAGTGGCGTTCGCAGGCGAGCGCGGTCTCGGATGGCTCATGACTAATTCAAGCGGGACGGAAGAGGGTCGGCTTACCTTCCACTTCCCCCGAGAGGCTCGGGGTGTTAGGGAGGGCATTGTTCAGCTTTTTTAAACGATTGCGGGGCGAGAGTGAAACACGTAACTCTTTGTTGACTTAATGGTGAGGCACGCCCACCCCATGTTGTAATTATTAACTAAATGTATAATTATTATTTTTTTATTACTGTGCTGACTAGCAATTTCTCCTTGTTAAAATGATGCTGTTTTGGAGCACCAATAACAGAATTACAAAAATGAAAATAATATTTATTTAATAATAATAATATACGGAAATATCTTTACATGAGTAGTTTCATGGTACATCTTTCAATTGATTGTGTACATAAAGTCTACACACAACCAACAGGCATAGTCAGATACCAAAAATATTCATCCATGGAGCTGCCCGCCCCTTTAAATATGTCATTTTGGTCTGGTGTTAATTGGTGAAGCAGGACGGTCATTCAGTGTCTGGCTGCTGTGAAATCCCTCAATGACAGCTGTAGCGAAAGCAAATATACATTCCACTTAGCCGGTGTGGAAATCGCAAAAACCACGGTCGCTAGTTTAGATTGATTAAATTAACAAAACAAAAAACAAATTTCTCATCTATTCGTCGATTATATAAACTGTATTTCATCTTTAACTTGAGAATCATCAGGCCCAGCCCTCTACTTCCTGTTCTGACGCCATTACGTTACATCTTAACACTGTGTCCTTCATGGTCCTGCAGTGTGAACGCATATTAGCACCACGGAATACACCTCCTGTTGTTGACTTTAAAGACACCGCCGGCTCTGTGCTCATTTCCTGTGCTTTGTCTGTGTGTGTGTGTGTGTGTGTGTGTTACAGTACTTAAAAAGGTACGAGGGAGGAGCACCACCCTCACCATGTTGGTGTCATCAGGTGGTTGCTAAGGTAACGGGCTACAAAAAAGTGCCCAACTGCCATAAAAGGAAAAAACAATGTTCATAAAGAGCGTGTGTGTGTGTGTGTGTGTGTGTGTGTGTGTGTGTGTGTGTGTGTGTGTGTTGCGAGTCTTGTGTCTCTCTGTTGGATTGCGGTGCACCCCTGGGAAGTCATTAACACACACGCACACACACCAATACCATTGCAGTAATTTATATATTTATTTATGCAAACCCTTGAGTATAATACAGTTAGGTTTTTCACATGTTGATTTGTTTAGCTTTAGCTGTGTTTTGTCTGAAATAAAGGTTTCCCGAAACAGTCATCACTCAGCTGGTAAAGACTGCACGACTTAAAAAATACTATTATAAATAGAAAATGTGTAATGTATCTGATGACTTCAACCATTGACAGGTGTAGA
>OOFB01029952.1:8069-53607 GCA_900323305.1 Trachyrincus murrayi
TGAGATCGGCGTGTGCTGCGCGCATACGCAGATATGCAGAACAGCAGCACAGCAGTCCACCTCCATGTTGTGGTACGCTAGCTTTCACACCTGATGCGAACCGTACACATGAACCGTACTCCAGACCACCTTTTCAAGTGGACGGTTTGTTGATCTGTGCCCAGGTACGGTAGACAGTGTTCACACTAATCAAGCAAACTGGACTTTGAGGTCAAGTGTACTCGGATCTGGGCCCGGGTCCCTGATGTGAAAACGCCCTCAGACACAAGCACACAAATCCTGCACCCATCACACACACTATCATATATTCATATATTCACACACACACACACACACACACACACACACAGTGTAATGTACTGGGAAGCCCCTGCGGGAGGCTGTCTAGTGGAACCCCAGTGACAAGTAGCCTCCCTGAGAGGCTGAGAGGCTGATCTAACCCCACCCAGATGGCCCGCGAAGCTGCTCCAATCAAGCGCACTTCCAGCAGTGTGATGCAAAAGGATGACAGGGAGTGTGCTCTGGGGGATGCCTCACACTCACCAACTCTTATTCTTATTATTCTATTCTTATCTAAATGAGAGGACGAAAGGAGCCATATCCATTCTAACTAAGAAATGTTTTCTTCTGTGTTTTTTTGACATTATGTTTTTCTCTCTACCACAAATGATTTAATGCAAACTGCTCCAGAAATGATTCAGAGTTGGTCTAGTGTTTGTATAACGACAAGTCCTGGCTATTAGACATTTGATTGGAGGAATCCGGCCAATGATCTTTCATGTAGCTGACAGCCTGTCTCAACTACCAAACTCTTAATTTAAACCAGGCTTAATTCAAACACACACACACACACACACACACACACACACACACATTTGCATGCACACACACACACACACACACACACACACACATTTGCACTCACGCAGGCACACACACACACACACACACACACACTTGTGCACGCATGCATGCTTGCACACACACTTGCACGTGCACGCACACACACACACACACACACACACACACTCCACACAGTCAAACATTAGCTGGCAACGAAAATATATAATAGAACATTGCTGCAAACCCCACCATCTACTGTGCGGCTTCAATATTTCATCGGTTGCGCTGAATCTTCGGTTCATCGGTGAGGGTTCTTTCTTTCTTTTTAGAGATAGGACTGCGTAGCTGTCTCTTTCTGTCGTATACCATAACCACTCATTATGTTTCATCGAGATAATAAACTGCAGAGCGCAGATGTATTTTAGCAAGAGACAGATACAGGTATGCTGTTATTGTCGTTATGAAGGAATAGACAAACATCACGCCTGTGTTTTTTTTATTTCCTTGCAGACCTTTATATAGAACCGTATGACAATTTAGTCCGAAGAGGGTTCTGCAAGACATTGGACCAAACCGAGCAAACAGTAATAACTACAGAATGCTGCAATAGGTAGTTATGTAGCATGTTGTGATGGTATGGGGTGTTGGTAAAACATTCAAAGGGACCAAGCCACCCAGGAGAACGCCCAGTCCTCTCCTGGCGAGCTCCAGCACCGCCAGGTGATAATACACACAAAGAGATCCACCGTGAGCCGCACATCTTGTTCTTAGTCACAGAGAGCAAACAGGCTCTTTTTCTATTCCCTACCATTGCTTTCTGCAGTTTTTCACCACAAAGAGTTAAACCGAGAACCTCGGTCGGGCAGCATGCTCAAGCCAAGCACCTCCTCTCATGTCAGCTTTTACATAAATAAGAGCCTTTTTTTTTCTCTCTCTCTCTCTCTCTCTCTTTCTCTCTCTCTCTCCATCACTCCCTCTGCTTCTCTTTCTCTCCCTCATGCACGCCCACACAGAGCCTGTCAGAAGCGCACGAGGATGGGAGGAGGAAGGAGGGAGGTGGGTGAAGCATGACACGTGGAAAAGGAGAAGCGTTGCTTTTAACACTGCATCCACTCGTCTTTTCTTCATCTTTCGCTCTCTCTCTCTCTCCCCCTATGTTTTCTTCCTCGGGGTTCAAAACGTAGGGGTCCACGGCCATGTCTTTCTGTCCTCCATGACGTTAAAGATGATGGTTACTGTTCTTCATGGTCCATCCTTATTTATAGGGGTATGGGTGATGTGATTGAGGTGGATCGTGGATAGGAGCTAGGGTGTTTGACTCCCAGCTGAAAGGTACTGGGTTCGATACCTAGCCTCTGCCTGCTCGTTAACGACCTGTATCTGAATTCACTGTAAGCCGAGTTGGATCATAGCATCTAAAGCTAAATGACTAAATAGTAAATAGAATTAAGAAAATCCAATCTCAAGACTAAATCCATATACATAATAACATGATCCATCAATTTTCGAGAAACAACCCTGAGAAGTTTTGAAGAATTCTGTCTTCAAATGAATTAGAAGAAATATAATACAGTAATAAATGAACTACAGTGATTAATTAATGATAAATGAACTGTCAATACTGTCACGTGAATTAGCCTAAGGAGGAAGAAGCGGCGAAGTCAAATCAAAAGGAATGCCTATATAACAGCTAAGACATCCAACTGCCAACCGAATGTAACATATGTCCCATATATCATCATAACATATCTTCATGTTACCGCCTAGCCATTCTCTCTCTCTCTCTCTCTCTCTCTCTCTCTCTCTCTCTCTCTCCAGGAAACAGAAGTTCACAGCTCAAAGTAGCACATAGCTCTTCTTGTGTTGCTGGGGAAGAAAACAGGAGTGTGTATGTGTGTGTGTGTGTGTGTGTTATGACTAATCAGGCTGGCGATGGCATGTTTTATTACGTCAAAAATCACACACACACAAACACGTGTGTGCGCACACACACACACACACACACACACACACACACACACACACACACACACAAGGTTTACCAAAAGGCCCCCTATCACTCTCTTCGCCAGAGGCTAGGTTAGGGTCTTGTGCACACCTACGTTCAACCGGTCTCTTACAAAGGAAATTGCAGAGTCCATCTATAGACCAACACACTGGGATTAGTCACTTGCGTCCGGTCATTGGAAATGTCAACCGTTGCCGAATGGGTCTGTTCGCTTCTGTGTTTATTTCTTGTTTGTTAAGCCCCGGGAAGTCGCAAAGTAGTACTCGTAGAGTGAGGTGGCTGCTTTCAAACGGCGTGACGCGTGCCCTGTTGCCACCGGGAATGGGTTCATGCATCACTGTGACGTCAATCTGTGGCTTTGATGGTCCACACAGCCGGACCAATTTGTGTCTGGTCAAACACTAGCATTCATAATAAACGCGGCACTAGAAAACCACGTAGTGAGCTGGGTTACTCCTAGACTTCGCTGTGCTATACACATTTTATTCTCAACTAAATATTAATGTGTGCTGGATCCTACTCAAATAAATCTTCCACTTACTTACTAAATGAATAGCGCTTCTATTAGATGTTTCTGTTAATGGCATAAATACTTTCCCCTGCTAATCATTCATGTATTAGTAATGAGTGCAGCTGTTAAGCTCTCCATCCAAAGAGGCCTCTCTCTCTTTCTCTTTCTCTCTCTCTCTCTCTCTCTCTCTCTCTCTCTCTCTCTTTCTCTCTCTCTCTCTCTCTCTCTCCTTGGAAGAGGATTGGTCAGGTTTCTCGCTCTTTTCCACATTTTCTCTGTTTCTTAGTCCTCCTGCACTAAATGGAAACATTTAAGTCATGTATGTTGCCTCTATTGTCTGTGTCCATATAGAACAAACAGATGAACACCTGTGTGTGTGCATGCTTTTCAATTATTCATCTATGACTCTCATTGACTGTGTGTGGAACGTTTGTAAACTAAATGAACATTTTTTATGATAATTGGCTGGCAGCACACTAAAAAGGCTTCACAATAGTTATTTTTATTCAAAATAGCTTGATACTTAATTAATTAATCCAAATACCATTTAATGCGCAAACCAATATTTACTAATACTGACAATAGTTGAATCCGGTTATTAATCCATTCATTGATTTATTAATGAATGAATCTTGATTCATGAAATCGGTTTTTTGTACTCCCATTTTGTTTGCTTTTTCGTTTGCACAAACATGCGAGCGTATGTGTGGCGTGTGTTTCTGTAGCCCTGCTTAAAACTCTGCAATTCATTTGTGGTTTGGTCTTGATGCACCTGGTATGTACCACTGGGAAAACTAAAGCTGCAGTATCCAGATTTAGCCTGGAATACTAAAGAGGCTACACTTCTCTCATCTTACCTCCTCTGCCATGCTAATCTCCTCCCCTATCATTGTTTCCTTTTAATCGCTCTCTTATTATCATCTTATAATTGCTCTCTTATTCTCTCATGCTTGTTTTAAACGATAACACTTCCTGTTACTTCCTACCCCCCACCCTATAGATCTACCGTAGCAGTGTACTGCTCAGAGAGTCCGGTGGAGGAGCATGTTCTAACAGCGATGCCACTGGAGATGGAGAAGACACCCGTCACCAAGCTCATGTATGACTTCCAGAGGAACTCCACCTCGGACGACGACTCTGGCTGTGCTCTGGAGGAATACGCTTGGGTTCCACCTGGCCTCAACCCTGAACAGGTAAAATACACAAAAACAAACAGCTCCATTTCTCATCCCCCGATGCTGCGACCCCACCTTTTACACCCCAAGAACGTCACGTCAAGCATTATTGTCAAGAAAATGTTAGCATATATGAAAATATGATATTATTTCCCTGAATGTTGTGGCAAGGACATGCAATCGCATGTAGGTGTAGTGCATTCTAAGTCGTAATTTTTACCACAACGGATCCATGTATTTATCTATACGTTTTTTGTTGTTGTTGTTTTTTTTCACATTATCGCACATAATTTAAAGGATGTCAATAAAGCTCTGAAGCTCTCAAAATATCAGCGGCTTCCCAGGGAAAGAAGGCTTGAACTGAATCCCGTGTATTTTTAAAGTAAGTGCAGCAGTGTGTGGCAGCGTACCTCCCAGGGCTGCGCTAATAGAAGAGAATGCATGCTTGATAATAGTCATTTCTCCAGTCAACCGTCTTGACAGGATGCAGGGAGGATGTCCCAGCCTCTCTCTCATCCCTCAGGAGATACAACTAGAGCGGCCCGTTGCTTTGACGTACTATATATATATATATATATATATATATATATACACATAAAGATGATGCTAAAAATAATTTGAATAAATAATAATTAATAATGAATTGAAAGCATTGCTTAGCATATATATATAAATATATATATATATATATACATATATATATATATATAGCAGAGATACTTACTATCTTGTTATCTACGCTAAACAAAGTTTTTGTTTCATTGTTATTTAGCATCATCATCGTTATCATCATCGTTAGTAGTAGTGGCGCTAGTAGCAGTGCTGTTGTTATGTCGCAATAATATTGTTTTGATTTTCCTGATTAGAATGAAGTTCTGCTGTCCTGATTTCTTAAGTTGTTGTTCTTGCCCCGTCTCGCACATGATTGAAGAGTGATGGGTTGCCACAGCATTCTATTATGTTATATGTTGAAAAATACCTTGGGAGAAAAATACTTTCCAGACACTGATTTTCAAGGGCAGTGCTGATAGATAAGAGCAAGAAAGAAAAACACACAAACCTCGATGCGCGGTAAATAGCCTTACATTTGGGCGGGCCAAAATGTAAGAACAGTAATGTCAAAACATCGGCAGAGCAAATATTTAAATCAGCTAGTTAATTTATCCTTGGCACAACAGATCTGCAGACAGATGCAGGAGTCTGTTACCATGGTTACAACATGACCCAGGAGTAAAGCACTTTTACCTGAACGTTAACTATCGATCAAACTTGTGGGTGTGATGCTATTTTTGGGGGGGCTTCAACTGCCTTGCGTTGTGTGCTTGTTCCAGGTGCATCAGTATTACAGCTGCTTACCAGAGGACAAAGTCCCCTACGTTAACAGTCCGGGAGAGAAATATCGCATTAAACAACTTCTTCAGCAGTTGCCCCCACATGACAATGAGGTAAAAAATGGCTAAGTCTTAAGAGTTTCAACAATACACAAGAGAGGAATCTGACGTGTTCCGTCTCCCCCGGTCAGGTGCGCTACTGTAACACTCTAGACGAGGAGGAGAAACGAGAGCTCAAGCTCTTCAGTAACCAACGTAAGATGGACAACCTGGGGAGGGGCAGCGTGCGTCCTTTCCCCCTCAATAGCAGGGCCGGATGTGAGCAGGTACAGCTGCTCTAACTACTTCCTGTTTCTGTTGCTGTTTTCGCTTTCAATATAAATGCCCCCAACTATTCCCCTTTGCTATTGAATTTATTTGTGGCCATTTAATATCTAGTTCATGTTATTATTATTATTATTATTATTATTATTATTATTATAGTATTGCCATAATAATTCCTTATTTGGGGCAACTTTCTAAACAATATCATATTAAAACATAACACAAGGCATTGCCTCGCTACAATCTTCTTGTATCTGTCTTTCTCTCTATACCCTTTCTAGCTTCTATTACACTGTTTCATTTACACATCTTCTAGTCGGCTTCTCTGTCTACTGATCACTTTCTGCATTGCCCTTCTGTATTTTCCCCTCTTGCTCCCTCCCAGTGCGGTGGCCAGATAAACGGAGGGGAAATCGTAGTGTTTGCTGCCAGGACCGGCCATGGGCAATGCTGGCATCCCCAGTGCTTTGTCTGCAATATGTGCGAGGAGCTGCTGGTGGACCTCATCTACTTCTACCAGGACGGAAAAATCTTCTGTGGTCGGCACCACGCCGAGAGGCTGAAGCCCCGCTGCTGTGCTTGTGACGAGGTGTGCCTGCCCACGCCAAAAGCCATCAAACAACGGTTTAGGGGCCATGAAATGGCCGATTTAGGTCAAAGAGCCTTTCAACTCGCTTTGAATTAATAATATGAAATACATACCTGGGTACTTTTGAAGAGTAACGACACTCGGTCGGACCCAGGCGCCACAACCATGTGTTTCACCAAATGGTGAAACACATGGTTGCATCAACTGCCGATGGGCTCAAATTAGTGCCAGGTGACGTCACTTAATGATCGATGTTTGGCACCATCCCTGGTTTGGTTTCGTCTTTTATCACATCCATATTCCATCTAAAAAGCCTATTTGTCAGTCAAATGTCGCTATCTTGCCTTTGAGTGGATCAGCGTTAATAAACTTTATATTGTATACTGATGCAGATAATCTTTGCTGACGAATGCACTGAAGCGGAGGGCAGGCATTGGCACATGAAGCACTTCTGCTGCTTTGAGTGCGAGGTCACGCTCGGCGGCCAGCGCTACATCATGAAGGACGGGCGTCCACACTGCTGCAACTGCTTCGAGTCCCTCTACGCCGAGTACTGCGACGCCTGTGGCGAGCACATAGGTGACCACGCTTTTAACGTCTCCCGAGAACCAGGGCTTCTCAATCTTTTTTGGGGGGGGGGCTGGAAAATCCCTGCAACCCCAATTTCTTCACAGTAATAATTCATTGCATTTATATGGCGCTTTCATCCAAAGCGATTTACATAGTAAGTGTGTGTGTGCGTGTGTGTGTGTGGGGGGGGGGGAGAGGGGGATATGAAAACCTCATCCACCTCAACGTGTTGCATCTGCTTCACCATACATCATTTTAACCCCAATGATCATATTGCACATCACAACAGCACCAAGTGTTAGTAGCCCGTTGCTGCAAATCATCATATACACAGGACCTCTCAAACCTTTAAAAAAGATATATTAAATATATAAATATATATTAGATTAGCCTGTAAATTAGCATCGTCTCCGACGATCTCATTTGCATATCAGGCCACCCCTTCGACATAATTGCGATCCTCTGAACTACCGGTACGGTGCAGCGCAATGATGGTGCAGCGCAATGATGTAGAAGCACGCCGTCTTGAGAATGTCAAAAACACAGAAAGAGATGCCGCAACGCGAACTGTAAAGGAAAGCTCCAGGGAGGGGCGTCAGGGAACAGATTTAACAATGGGTAACATATGCCCCCCTACACCCCCGGCCCTGTGCGCGACACAGCTGCAGAGAGGCGTAGTCCGCGCAGTGAGAGGTGGATGGTTATTATACTCTCTGGCTTCAGCAACAGTCGAGGAATCTGCTTGTTTCAGATGACGCCATGTTGCATCCAGATGGAAGATGATTAGTTCCCCTAGCTCTGGAACGCGTCCAATGCAATGTGTTATGTTATTTTACCAACCGCATAATCAGGCGTTTGAGTGTAACCGAACAAATATTATTTTCCCTCGGGGACATAAACCCAGGTAGCGCCAGAGCTCATTTATTCATGATATATTTATATTTATTTATGTCACGAGTATAACCAGACGCACATATTTCAGATTTAGTTTCATCTTCAGACTCAATACACACCATAAAAAGGTATGGTTCGTTATTGGGTCTGCTGAAACCATGTGGCATATAGACAACTGTATTCAGTTCATGTCAGCCATTTTCATCATGCCAGTAGTGGCAATATAATGTTGCCGATATTATCAACCGATCGCCATTTAAAAACAATTATCCTTGTCGTAGTTACTAATATATCATCTAACAGTTGAAATATGTAGATGTACTGTACATCTAAGTTATGTTCACGGCTTGGCTTGTAGGGATTGACCAAGGTCAGATGACCTATGATGGGCAGCACTGGCACGCTACAGAGGAATGCTTCTGCTGTGCCCGCTGTAAGCGCTCCCTGCTGGGCCGCCCGTTCCTACCCAAGCAGGGGCAGATCTTCTGTTCACGCTCCTGCAGTGCTGGACAGGTAACCCATAATTTACATTGGAAAATGCAATGATTTCATAGTACGGCAGGAATTAATCCCACCCGTTCGTGTTAAATTTTTTTTACATAGATTAACCGATGACCCTAACGTAGTGTTTTTGTGTCAACCGATCAGGAACCAGATGAATCCGACTCTTCGGACTCGGCCTTCCAGAGCGCTCGGTCCCGGGAGTCCCGCCACAGCACCAAGATTGGGAAGAAGGAACGTCGGAACGCCAGCCAGGAACGACGGAATGCTGAGGCCCGACAGCCAGCGTCTGCGCCCATGCCTGATCGCATGTCTGCTGAGATAGACCCCCTCTCTGTTCAGATGGACCGCTTGAGCGTTTCTTCCGGGCCGACACCCAGCAGGACCCCTAGCAGAACCCCAAGCCGCACTCCCAGCCGCGCCCCGAGCCTAAACCAGGTGTGGATGAGTAGGGATGAATCCTACCCTTCTGCTGCCTATGAAAGCGCAAAGCGGGAACCTTCTCCCACTCCTACAGCCATACAGCTGCTGGGCCAATGTAATCCCAGACAGGGCTACAACCTGAACTCAAACCCTCACCCACCAGCCCAGAGTCCCGTCAACCCAGGAAAGAGGCCAGAATCCTGGGGGAAGGAACAAGGCAACACCAAGAGAACCCCGATGGCTGCCCTGAGAGGCCAATCTTTCAATGAAAACTGCATCCATCACAGCCAGGATGAGTTCCGGCCCACAAAGCTCCGCACCCAGATGAGCTTCAACGAGGTGTCCAGCCAGGGCCAGGGCATCTCAGACAAGAAGAGCATCAGCCTGCATGGCTTCCAGAGGGATAACCGGCCCCCACTGACTCGGCGGAACCCCATCAATGGCATGAGTTTCCAAGAAACCCTTACTCCTCTTGAACAGACTCCTCGCGGATCCATGGATTCCCTGATCACATCCAACGCCGCAGGTGAAGTATTATTTTATGTAAAGGAAAGAACAGACAGGTATATAGGATATATTATGAGACACATTGTCTGAAACAATTTTTGATGCAGTATGTAATTTCTTGTCTTTACAGGTAACTCTCTGGATGGGGTCAGTAAGCGTCAGGAGCATCTGTCCAGGTCCTCTATGCCTGATCTGAGTAAGGACTCAGGTGTGAATGTGTCTGAGAAGAGCCACATAGGCACTTTCAGTTCCTCCGTGCAGTTCCACAGCACGGAGTCCCTGTCCTCCTCTCGACTGTATGGGAATATGGATGCTGCACTGAGGGTGGGCTACCCCCTGCAGTACTGGGACCCTTCCCGCCCCCTGGCCTTCAACGCCAACGGTCACGGTGGTCTGATGGGCAGCAGTGGAAACATACGCATGACTTCCATGAGCGAGAGAACCCCTCGTCGGCATCCTAACGGGCAGGAGCCTGTATCCCAGCAACAGCAACCACAACCAAGGAGCCGCAAGCACCGTCGCGGTAACCACGGTAACAGCCAGCACCGCAGCGGACGGCACCACAAGCGCTCACGCCGTTCCCGCTCTGACAACGCCCTGCACCTGGTGGCTGACAGGCCGGCCCACATGGCGGAGCCACCGCACCGCCGCGTGCAGGAGGACTACGACCGATTCCCCTCCGGCCACGCCGCCAGGGAGCTGCTGTTGGGCCTGGCGCCAGGAGGGTACAGACAGCAGCAGTTCCGGCCCTGTCCCCGTACCACCTCGGACCTAACCCTGCAGAATGCGGGTTGGCAGCCGCAGGGACAGGGCGGGCCGCTCTGGGCCGACGGCTACCGAGAGGGGGCGGACCCCTGGTGCTCTAGCTGCTCCTCCACCTCGGAGTCGGGGGAGGAGGACGAGGGCTATTTTCTGGGGGAGGCTATCCCGCGGCCGGTGCAGCTGCGCTACATCAACAACGAGGAGCTCCGGCACCGCTACAGTCCCTCCGGGATGCCGGGCCATCACGCACCTCTGCACGGACCCCTTCACGGTCAAATGCACACCCGCCAAAGGAGAAAGAGCAAGAACTGTGTCATCTCCTAGATGTGAGGGATGAGAACACGAGGGGCTGGAGAGTGGGAGAGAGAAGGGTGTGTGGGAGGGAGCAAGGAGTGTGGATGTGTAAGTGAGACAGTGGACAGGGACTGCGTGTTGTACAGTAAAATGGAGAGAAACGGAGCGTGAGGGCATGATGGAGAAAAGGAAATGGCCGTTTGTGATCTGACACAACTCGTGCTTGTGTGTACACCTACAAAGAATCACGTTATCGCTAGAACATGGTTTGCACAGCAGACTACTCAAATCAAGGGACAGCTAGATAATGATCTGTTCTGATCGGTAATCGTGCATATAGTCTAGTCTAGCAAATAACGGGCTAACCATGTGTGTGCGTGTGTGTGTGTGTGTGTGTGAGTGCGTGTTTATACCCTTTGTACCAGAGAGTCCTTTTAACATGTTTTTGTATCACTATAGTAACGGGGCTGTGTTGGTCAGCCTCTGCTCACCCAGCCCAGTGCTCTGAACCCGCTGGAGTAAACCTACTTAAGAGTGTAATACATCTAGAGATAGTGTGTTGGAATAGTGAAAGCTGTGCAATAGGAATAGTGAAAGCTGTGCGATAGGTTCTGAGCCGTGGCATAATTTACCCTCAGTGGGATCCAAAAGCTGCTGGAATACAGTGTTGGCTCGCGGACCAAGTTATCACCTTGTGTAAATAGTCACACCATGTGCTCTCCATAGACCGCTCTCCATGCTTTACCGAGGACAGATCGCCAGATAGGCCTCGACTCCTTGTTCTTTCAGGCAAAGTAACGTCAGGTACGGTCCTGTCTTCTTTTCTTCAACATACTTCTACTTTTTTTTTAAATAATTATTATTTTTTAGTTACATATGGATACATAAAAGGAAAAATGATTAGTGACAATAAATTATCGATACCTGTTGAATGTATATAAAGTAAACAAAAAAAGAAATAAAAATGTCTTGGAAGTATTGGATGTAGTAATGTAAATGTTATGTACATATGGTCTTACATATTTATATATAAATATATTTTGTAACTTAAGACTCATTATTTGTATAAGACAGGGTAGAGATAGGAGGATTTGCATGTACCTTTTAATGTCGTCGTCCTATATGGAAATAAAGTGTATTACAATGAATAACCAGAAGGGTTGCCAGTTAATGTCCAAGCTTTCTGCTTGTTGTGGTTGTTGTGGACTCCGGTCGGTAAAGTGATCGGACTGAGAACCTCTTCAATGTCCAGTGTCTGCCCTCTCTTCATCAACTTCCTGCTCAGCTCAACTCACGTGGAACTAAAATGGACCTTCACATGTTGCGCAATACCATGGTTTCTAGAAAAAGCATCTACCTTCTGATATTGAATAAACCATGTATGGTGAATGTGATTCACTAATACTATAAAGATATACAAAATGCCATTTTTGGTGCATCTTCTTTATAAAACACCAGGACACAAGCAAGACGTGGACATTTGGATTGAGCTCTGCAAAAGCGATTTTTTTATTATCACATTATTAACGTAAATATCAGATATCATTAACACGATTCACAGAATCACTTGTGGGTCAAAATGTGCCAGCAGAAGGTTGAGCTCCATGAGTGACAGACAGCAAGAAAGGACTAACTAATCTCTCTCTCTCTCTCACGCACACACACACACACACACACACACACACACATATCCGCCATTAAAATTAAAACAGGTGCTTGTGTGTGTGTATCTATTGGCAGACATCCCTCAGGTCATACTGGGTTATAAATTGGTCCATCGCTGCCGCACATCGCAGGCCTATCTCTCTGAGGTTCTCCTGTAGAGTGAAGCGGATGGGAGTTGCTAGCGAGGGGTCCTTGGAGACCAGCTTCTGCACCACCATGCAAAATGTGCCACAGTCCTGTTGATAAACCTGGAAACAACACACACTGATGCGTCTTATTTTGCTCTGCTTTGATGGGAGCAGGCCTTTAATCTGCACAGTGCTAAGGCTTGCGACAGCGTGGATAGATTAGCATCCATTTCATCCCTTGTTCAAATCGTCAGTTCCTCTCACAGGGATATCGTGCATCTGGATAATAAGCATCTGCCTGTGTGTGCGTGTGTGCGTGTGCGTCTGCTTGCGTGCACCATGCACACGCACGGCTGTATGAAGCAACCTGTATCCAGACTGCTTTCTCAAAAGAGCCTACTTTCTGCCGTAACCATGGAGATGGGAAAGTAAGAGACCTTCTCTTAATTTCAAGTGGATAGAGAGCCACACTCGCTCACACACTATGAACCGTGCCTCCTGTGATGTGTGCCATCACATGGAAGCTCGATGAAGCACGTGTGTGAGGGCCACCGTCCTGTGTGCTGACAATGAGTCAGATGACTCAATGCAACTTTCACTCACCTTGAAAGAAAGAGAAAAATGACATTCCCCTATGAATCTAGGCTGTGTGTGTGTGTGTGTGTGAGCGTGTGTGCGTGCGTTTGTGTGTGTACTATAGAATTTTGTTCATGTGGATTAAGGCTGTCGTGATTTGCCGATTACATCCATGCTGTAAAAATGTTGATTTGGATATTTATCAATGTGTCTTTATATTCTACTTTACCCTACTTCACTTGACCCGTTTCAACCCATTTCAAATATTGACTCTCATGTGAATAAGACGTTCTCTAACTGCACTGAAGCTACACTAGTACACCTTATGTTATCTCAACATTAATCCTGAACTAAACTGGTAAATAGTTTAATAATTAGCTTCATAATTTAGTTTGTCCAACATGTTGAGGTTGGAAATTGGTTCTTATTGGTCTCTTTCCCTAAAACACTGTGTGTGTGTGTGTGTGTGTGTGTGTGTGTGTTGTACCTCCTCTATTTCTTTCCTCTTCTTCCGGATGGCTCTTCTCCTTGCAGTGGCCTGGCTTACAGATGAGGGTTGCTTCACCTTTCTTTTTTTATCCGTCTTACTTTTGGCTTTGTTACGGCCCTGTGTAAACGACAAAGACAGCTAATGGTACAATACGACGGCAGGAGCAGAAAATGGCAGGATGTTCTCATCGGTTGTAACAGTGAGCCTGTGGCAATACTGAGAAGATGCTAGTGTTCTGTCTAAAGGCGAATTTAGAGTAATAATAATAATAACTTTATTAACTTTATTTATATAGCACCTTTAAAAAACAGCGTTTACAAAGTGCTTGTACAGTAAGTAGTAAAAACAAGTGGACACAACAACAAACATACAATGAAAAGAACAATTAGGAAGGATAAAATCGTAAACAAATATATATAGTAACATCATAACATTAAAATAGAATACAAACAGAGTAAAAGATATCATTCAAATTGCAGATGTATGGTAGCTAAAAGGTCGACATCACAAGAAGGCCAGTATGTAAAAGTGTGCTTTCAGGCTCCATGTGGAAGCATTTTACCTTGGCTTTGCACGTTCTGTTCAAAACGTATACGGCACCACAACGCTAAAAGGCATAAGGTTTTCTGAAGCAGCATGTGATACATGCAGCATTACTAACATTTATTACACAGCTTTGTTGAATACTCGATTATGATTGATCAATTACGGCATTCTACGGTCTGTTATTTCTGAATAGGAGACCACTGCTATGAATAACAGACCGTTGCTATGGTCGCAGTTCTCTCTTCTCAACCGTTGAATCTATGGCACTATGGGTTCTTTTAGCGGAAGCAATAAAATCATTTTTAAATCAATAAGATCATTTTTTGTTTTTATATTTTGTGTGAAATTCTTGATTTCTTTAGTAAGTAGCCGTGTAATTCGTCGGAGTCCTGCATCGCCCTGTCTGGGTTTATTTCGCAATAATGACAGGCTCGCTGTACATTATCCCTTACTTAATATTCTACTATTAGGTTTGCAAAGAAAACACTACCAGTAAAATTGGAACTACATTTTCACCATTGGCTTACATGGGTTATCAGTTAGTAGAAGCCTCGATTCAGCACTGTCGAAACAACATAGGTTAGGTTTGATTTTATTTATTATTTTTATGTAAAAATGTGCATAGTCACAAATAAATCAATTCCTGGCCTCTGCTCATTTTCATGCGACTCCAAGGTCAGAAGGTAACCCGCCGATCCTGCATGAGTCACTGCTTTTATTAAACTACAAAGGTGCATGACAACAGCCCATGTATGAGAAGACACGATAATCAATTCCCTTTCTTAAACCTGCACCCGGTGAGCTCATACAGCTTCAAGGCCTCTCCCTTTATCCTCTCTCTATTCTACACTAATGTCTAGTGACAATAACGATGATGAATAGTTGTGTAGTCAACGAACGGGGGAGAGCGTAAAGCAGGTACAACACGATTAATTACACACAAAAAAATCATCAAAATGCTAATTTTAAAGGTAATCCTGTTTTGTATTGTGTCTACTGCACGGTACACACTATGGCTCTCCATTCGCTTCCACTCTCGTTACCCCAAAGAGCAATTAAAAATACAAGCATTGAATGTTTGTACTACTACATGTACTCACTCGTTTATCTTTCTCTTTGCTGGGAATTGTCAGAGAGGTTAAAGGTCCTGGAGGAGCTGGGCGGGGGGGGAGAAAGCAAACACTGTTACATTAACCCGACGGCATGAATCACATTTGCGACAGCGTTGGGCAAGCTGAACAAACACAATTTTATTAGATGGATCGATTTTGCCTCTTGTTGCTTGACCATCTATAACTGTGTCTTTAGGCCACCATTAGGATGCGAAAACACCTCATCTCCCTTAATGTCTTCGACCTCCTGTCTTTGACCTCCTGCTGGAGGGTTAGTTATTGTTTGCAACAAGCAGGCGCTCAAATCAATGTTTCTTTGAGCGGTATGCATCAGGTGTATTTGATAAATCTGCCTCGCAACATTGGACTGCAGTGTTCCGATGTGAAGCAATGGCTTTGTTATGGCTCATTATATACTGTTGGCTGCCTTCCCTCTCTCACTCTCTCACACAGGTATAGTCAGTCATACACACACACACACACACACACACACAAACCATCGATGAGTCACCATCATCGCACCATCTCTCAGGCACACACTGAAAAACCTGTTCCTCACTCACATACACACACACACACACACACACACACACACAGGCATACACCTCCACAGTGCTGCAGTATGCGCAGAAATACAGTGGAGTGTGAGGGAAGAAGAAAAAGCACGCCAATATCACCGGAGATAAAAAACAAAACAAATGAAGCTCCACTCCGGCAATAAGAATCGACGTGCGGTGCCGACATCAAGAATCAATAAATAATGAATGCATGCTACGTTTTCCTGATAAAGCTCGCAGCTAAGACAAGGGTTGGCTCCTCTTGTCTGCATCACTTTTTTGTAGCAATAATTATTCTCTACCCATCCTTCCTCTTCTGAAGTGATTTCACAGTATGTAGCTACCATATAAATAATCAGGTGTTCGTGATACAATACAGAGTTAAGTCTGTTATACGCATGTTGAGTATTGTGGGATGTGCTACAACCAATACAGACATGACAGAATCCATTGCCCAATCCACAAACGGTCAAAAATTATCCAAATGAGGTGACATTGACGTGACATAATTTTAAAACATTTGGTACCCAATGATGGTCCACACTGCCCCCCGGTGGTGGTAGTGTGTATATGCATGTGTGTTGCACTTGTTATGGCTGTTTAGACATAGAACTAATCTTACCAGGTTTTTCATCAGAAGGTGGTGAACTGACTCTATGTATGTCTTTCTTCTGCACACGTCTCTTTGTCACTTCCTGTCTTTCCGCCATCTCCTTCTTCCTCTTTTCCATCTTCCTCCATTCAGCATGGCTTATTTGCGTTTTTAGGGCTGGTCTCTGGTTTAGACGAGGTTTGGAGTTGAAGGGGGGGTATCTCCGCAATCCTAAATTGGATGTAGGTTTCCACAAAGAACGCTCATTCCTTAAAAACCGCCAAGACAGAGAGAGAGAAAAAAGGTCAGAGAATGATGAACACCCTACTGCGCATCATCAGCATCATCATCACCACCACCTGAATAAACCAATTCGCCTCGCACTTCATAGATAAAATGCTTCTGGCTTCTTTTTTTATATCAATCTTACCGTCTTTCGGCACTTGAATTGTAGGCGCTCTGCATCCTTGACCTGTGTGTGGTGGTGGGGCTTCCCGACCGTGTCCTGGGGCTTCCCGACCGTGTCCTGGAACAACCCGTGAGATCCTGGAACAACAGGTGAAACAATTGTCCAGCGCGCAGAAAGCTCAGACTGCGACAGATCCCTTGGGTTGCAAGGATCAAATGATGAAAAATGTTAAAGCTTATCTAGAAAGTTGTATAATCCTATCCAGAAACATCTCAGTATTTGACCATGCCACAACACTGTCTGGGGAGTAGAAACATCAACCTCAAAGGTTATGAGTTATAAAGTAGGCCTAAGTGTCGATTCACCTCGATTATGGCATGAGCACACCGTTACACACCATAGTCAGCTCGAACACTTTTCACACCGGGAGAAGGGCTGCAGGTTGCGAACTGATCTCTCTTTTCCCCCTGAACCCACGTACTGATAAGAATTTCAACATTCAACGACAAACTGTTAGCAGGATAAACAATAAAAAAAAACACGTAGGCCTACCTGCTTTTGCTGCGTCTCATACCGTCTTGTCTGATCCATTTTAGTTTCGATTTAATACTTCCTGTTGTATGTGTGTTGAGTTCAGTTATCACGCCGTTCTCAGCTCACGACGGAACGCCTGGAACTGGATGCTCCAAATGAGCGTTATTGGCGAGAGAGGGCGGGACTTTCAGTTACATGCGTTATGGTTTAGAGGCGAGAGCGAGATGGTGGGACTTCCGATAGAGGGATATCCGTTTCCGTTACATGTTTCGGATATTGCTTTGTCAATTTGTTCGTCAAAACTCCATATTTCTTCTCCTTGTTGTTGTTTTTTTGTTATCCTTGTCATGTTCTTACTTTTCTAGCTCCGGGGACTGTTAACTGGCGTAAACAGCTCATAGGAAGTAAGAGACCGGAAATTGCGTTGCGGTAGACCGGGATAACGCTACAATTCAGGATCGTCTCTCAGCCTAATAAAAACGGCAGAGCACGCGCGCAGTGGCCGCTGTCAACTTGACTTTGTGTTAATGCGCCTCCGGACAATACTAGTCTAACATTATCAGAAGGCAAATCCATAAAACACGTGTCAACAGTCTTGGTTCAAGACCTGTGACCTAGGAAGTCGAGTAATACATAGTCGTCAATTTAACTGACAGGAGAGCAGGAGGTTGAGTTGACCAGATGGTCAACCGGTCAAGGTGTGGCGCATGTTTACAATCAAACAGGCAAGATGCGCAGCAAACCTTGCACAGGTTTGACACAATTTCTACAAGATGAAAACAAACACAAACAGGTAAAGGGAGTGTGTGTGCATGCGTGAAAGAGAGAGAGAGTATGTGTGTGTGTGTGTGTGTGTGTGTGTGTGTGTGTGTGTGTGTGTGTGTGTGTGTGTGTGTGTGTGTGTGTGTGTGTGTGTCCTGTAAATTATAATTTCCATATTTTCAAATGTACTGACTATGTCAACCTTACTTTCTTTTATATATGCATTTTGATGAGGCATCAAATACTACTATAATACACAATACACCTGTATTGTAATACACCTGTATTGTAATACAGGTACCTATAGGTACTACTATAACCTTACCTTCAGATCTTTCTCCACCCCTATTTTGTGTCTCCACCCTCCACCCAACCCCCTTTTTTGCATGAAGGACAAGAGAGAGAGAGAGAGAGAGGCAGACAGAGAGAAAGAATTTGCCTGTGAGGGAAGTATTATTGGAACCAGACGCTGTTAAGATACCATGGAAAGGTGTAGTCCTGTATATTTCCTGTATGGCCTCAAAGAGAGTTAAAACAACAACCAAGAGACCATTCTGAAGGTAAAAACAGCCTATGATAAATAGGCAATACTCAAGCTGCTATTGTTTGTTTGTGAGAACCTGTTTGAGCAGTTTCTGTCGTTTCTAGATGTCGTTTCACTCGTGTTGGGAGTTAAAAAGATCTTGAATATTGTATGGGTGGTTTTGTGCAAACCATGTTTGCAAATACATTTCCTCCATTGCATGTTGGCTTTTGAACATTAGAGTTGTTTCATGCTGTTTTATGAAATATGAGTATTCAGCTTCCCCCTCCCCCCCATACCGGGTGGGGGAGGGGGAAAGACCTGCTGCCTAGAAGGTTTCTTCAGTTTAACTGCTCCAAGTAACAATGCTCTTACAATGACACTGGTCAACCTTTATTTATCCCGGTTGAACAGAGTGAAAGGGTGACCTGAGGCCAAGACAACACCACTGGTTAAGGACCACTGGAATTATAGCTTGACCACGTAACATCCAATCTCTTCCTAAACCTCAGTTCTGTATAAAGTCGGAGGTCCTCTCGGAGAGACATGAGGTAAGGCCTGACAATTCCCTCCTCAAATGACTAGATCTATAGTCCACAATGTGGTTTCGTATCACAAATCCTCGTGTGAAACAACCCTGTAATATACCATTTCACGTATGTCACAGAATTCGAACTTTCTCAAAAGCGCACATTCGACAGGAATTCCAGCTACGATGTCAATCGCTCGCGGACAACGACAACGCGGGCTTCAAGCAGGAGTTTGAGGTACTAAACTACCAGCAGCCAAAGTCCATGAACTGAAATTCTGAAAAGTCTGGGTAATAATTGTGTCCTGTGCTCCATTCCCATGAAGGAACTAAATGATGTTGGCAAAGACCTACCCACTAGGGCAGGGGAACTAGAGGTGAACAAGGACAAGAACCGTTACCCCTACATCCTGCCATGTAAGTACACCAAGTGTGTGTGTGTGTGTGTGGGGGGGGGTTCAACAATCATTGTTTGTTGAGCTTCTATTGACAAACTCACCATTCTCTGTTGTTTTTTTGGGGCGGTTACAGATGACCACTGTCGGGTGAGGCTGTCCCTGCAGGACGCCCAGCCAAATGGCGACTATATCAACGCAAACTTTGTGCCTGTAAGAAATTCTCTAGTGACCTAGATCGCATGATGGCGTCTCGATACCGATGTCACTCGATCCTGAACGTTATTCATATGACCATGTTATCTGGCTTCATATGTTTCATCTTGCAGCTTCTCCCTGCTGTTTAGGAATCACATTGATCCACTGTGAACTGTGTGCAGGGTGGCAGCTCAGAGAGAGACTTCATCTGCACTCAGGGTCCGTTACGCCCCACCATGGCCGACTTCTGGAGGATGGTCTGGGAGCAGAACGTCAGTATAATTGTCATGGTGACTGCCCTGAGACACAAGGACGTGGTGAGAAAAACATTTCATCATTTCATCCCCTCTGGATTGATTGTGATAACTACTGTTTAATAAGAACCCGGGGGCCTAACCTGGTATCTACGCTTTCCCCGTGTTATGTTTCTCTTTTCCTGGTGTTTTTTCTACCCATCCAAGATTCCAGCAGTGTAATCTCCAATGCATCTCTAATTACGTGTAGGCTTCTTCGCACCTTCTCCTTATCGATTAATTACTGTGATTAAGCTCTTACCGACTAAATTTACAGCCCAAAATGTTTGACTTACTTCTCTAGGTGCTATGTGATCCGTACTGGTCTCTGGCCAGAGGAAGCGTTTATCATGGGGCTTTCCAAGTCAACACGCTGTCCTGTAAAAAGGATCCACATGTTTCCATCACCTACATTAATCTGAAACAGGTAAGTGTAATATGGCACATTTATCCTCTTCCATCTACCACCAATAGTTAATCTACCGGCACAATCTATTGATCAAAAGATTGGGGCAGGATATATAGTCAGGTGTTTAAAGCCGAAAGGTTGCAATGTCAGTGAGCACGATGCCTTTACCCATACCTGCTCATTAACGTCAAGATGCTTCGGATGAAAGTGTCTGCTAAATAGTAAACATAAATATATAAACAATGTTGATCAATAAATGTTCCATACTCCTGCATGATGGACTCTATTGCGGCAATAATGTGTCTGGACTTAGCTTAGCTGTAGCTTAGCAAATGAACCATAAATACGTTATATGCTTTTCCAGAGAGGATATCCGACGGAAAGAAAAGTCACACACTACTACTACCCTTCCTGGCCTGACCGGGGGGTGCCCAGGGACACCTCAGCACTCTGCGGTCTAGCTGAGCATGTGCGCCAGCAGATTGAAGCTACTCCACGCCTGGGGCCCGCTGTAGTGCATTGCAGGTCTGACCATTCAGCCCATCACTGTACTAAGAAAAGTCCCCATCAGCTAGTTGCTTGTTCCTGTCATTACAAATGTAGCTCATCTCGACATTATATAATCCCACTATGTGTCTGTCGATACTGTTTTGATCGCAAAGATTAAGAGTACATATAAAAACCCCAAAACCAAGTGCCATCCAAAAGTCAATGCAAATTAATGGTATCAAGAGGTAGGACAAAACGTATCACACAGTTCATCCAAATTCCTCCTTCAACCACAAATATGCTATGCTATGTGCAATTACTTTCTACACATTTCAGCGCGGGTGTTGGGCGATCGGGGGCCTTTGTAACTCTGCTGTGGCTGATGCAACTGTGTGAGCGAGGCGTCAGGCCGGACATCAGGGCCGCCGTGGAAGACCTGCGGATGCATCGGATGTGGATGGTCCAGAATCTGGTTGCTATGCTTTGATCAACCGCTAGACAATAATTCAAACCAACTCTTTCATCATTGTGGTTAGCCTAAGAGGATTAACAAATCCACGCAGGAAACTGTTTAAAACCAGTAGCTCAGCATGTCGTGAAATCTTTCTATTATCCTGTTGACTGTCAACTGATCGTGGTGTGCCGCCGTGAAAGTGCGTGTGAAATGCGAATGCTAAGCTTTCTTTTATCACCGGTTTGCTTTGAAGGAGCAGTACGTATTCGTTCATCAGTGTCTGCTGAACTGGTTGAGTAGAAGAACCACGGTGACAAACCTTGACAGGTGAGAATAAAAAGACGCTGCCCTCCGAAACTCCCAAACACATTCCGACGTTGCATCGTCATCACAACAGAAACACGAGAACGTTTTAAATGCAGTGTCTGAACACAGTCTGTCTCCCCTCTCTCCCCCTCTCACCCCAGCGGTCCACAGAGTCAGGGAGTGCGTCCCGACGGCGGCCGGAGTCAGGCCCGCACCCGCGGCTCGTCGGGTCAGGGAAACCGAGCAAGAAGGAGCCATCAGCACGAACCACCCAGAGCTGTGCCGGACCAATCACAGAGCGTCGTTCAACAACTTCTCGACCCCCGGAACCTACTGAGGAGACTAATGCCCTCCTCCCTTCAGCTTCCACAAACATCTTCAGAACCCAAACAAACACACCAGAACTTTCACAATGCACACACCAAGCCATAATCCACGCAAACATTTCAGATGTGTAACTAAATAAAACATTTGTACTTTTTTTTTTGTTTTACTTGACGGAATAGTGTAATTTATGCGACGTCCCAAATGGACCGAGTAGGCAGGCAAAGGGCGACGGGCAGCTGAAACCCACAAGAGATCACATCAGAGCAGAAGAGCTAGAACATTATGGTATGGAGGTAAAACCCGTTCCTCTGGTCAAACCGGTTCCTGATGGGAGGACTTACGACCAGAACTGTGGGAATGCTCAGCCTGGCACACAATTCAAAAACTTAAATATTGATAATTTGCCTCCTTTGCTGGATATATGTGTGACTACCTTTATTTTGAAACTTTACTGTTTGTATAGTAAAAAATATAAATACCATAAGGTGCATGACGGACGGCGAAACAACAGAAAAGCAACAACTCACAGTATAACGGCTGTACAAAAAGGTCATGTTTCAAAAACACACAGGCACTACCATTCTCCTTAGATGACACTTATTACAGTACACGAAGGAGCTTTGGGTATTATACATTATAGAACAAGTAGCGCCATCCCATTCAAGTCTTTTTTCACTTGCCATGTTATCAACAATTATGATACAATGGACCCCTCTGAAAGAAAAGTCTTGGGTCTTGAAGCAGGATCGGGAGATACAGAAACAATGGGTCATTTCTGTGGCAGCGCTACATAAGTGCAGGTTGTTCCAGAGATGTCAGTGTCTTGGGAGTCAATCGATGCAGAGTAGTGCTACGACCTTGGGAGAATTGACTCAAAGGAAACGTCTGCCGAGTTCAACCCTCCTGCATGTCGGGGACGGCTTAAGACTCGCAGATAGAGTAAGTGAACAAAGAATAAGGACATCCTCGAGAGGGAGAGTAGCCTACACCTGGCTACTTGGTTCAGTCCAAATACGGCTGAGGCATTTGCTGTGACGGAACAATGAGCAAGGCAGGTGTCTGAATGAACTGAACAATTAAAAATGGATAGAATAGGGAGAAGATGGGTAGATCGATCAAAAGCAGCATGGAACAGGCAAACCATAGTGAAATTATAAACGCAATATATTACAGATAAAAAACTGAAAATGTACAATTCCAGACTATTGGTAAACAAACCAACAGTGATTATTATATTTTTAAATTAAGTTCAGGTCCAAAAAATTAGATTAGACACTAGTGCATCCTTTGGCAAACAAAAACAGGAAGAATCGGGACTGCAAGGTCATGCCCACAATTGAGGCAAAACCTGCCAGCTGCATATTCCGTCTGTGCATGTTCCACGAGTGTGTTAGGATGTGCGGATATGGTGATTGCAAACAATGTACATGCCACCCTTAGGAAGAGGACAAGAAGGACGCAAAGGGCGGGAAACCGGAAATACATGAGTGAGTGGTGAAACGTAAGGGTACGAGCTTGTCCCGTTTCCTTATTGCAAGTTGACGATCATTGTGATTGCTTCCTGGATCTCCCGGACTACAAGGATGCGGGCGAGCATGTGCTCCAGTTGCTCTCTGATGATTGGCTGGGTGGAGTACCAGATGGGGCTGTTGGGTGCCACCACGGGCTCGGGGGTCAGGTAGAAAGTGTCGTTGCGGCCCTTAGCGCTTTGTGGACTGAAGAGAGAGAGAGCAGGGAAGGAAAGAAGAGAATCAGAATGAGATTCAGGACGTACAATGAATGGCGTGTGCATCCTATTTATTCCCGTCATCACCATTTGAAGAGGTAGAAGTCATAGAGCTTGATGGGACAACGTAGCGGGTTCTCTGGGTCCTCCAGCTGCTCAGAGTACATGTCATCCGTCACTGCGAGAAAGACATTGAGAAATCATCAACTGCCACAGTAGGTTACATCGAGACCTCGACGAGAGCGGCTTTAATCGAGACGAGACTGCGCACGGCATCATCTGCGGGGCGGCTCACCTTTCTGCCCGATAAACCTTTCAGTAGCCTTCAGGTACCGGATGCTGGTGCTCTTGTCTTTGGGGTTGTTGGGACTCTTCCGGGTATGCCTCAGCACTTTGGAGAAGGCCACTTTCAGATGCTGCTCCACTGTCGTCAAGTGGAAATACCTGGACAGAGAAGGTTAAAAGGCTACAGAAACTGGTGTAGAAAGCACTGAAGCAGTGCGTGTGTGTGTGTGTGTGTGTGTATGACTCACTTAGTGTTAAAGAACATTAGAGTTGTGAGTAGTGTTGAGGGAGAATGCGCCCCTAGTTGTTTACACTCCCACAGCATCTCTTCCGTTACATGACTTGGGATGACGTAACCTGAAAGAGGAGGGAATGAGAAGGTTAATTCTGGCTGACGATCAAACTACTAATAAACTGAATGTCAAGATATCAAGTGCAAATGAAATGATCTTGGGTGGCAGTAGCTGCTAACTAAACCACTGTCCAACAAATTAAAAGATTAAGCATGTCTCAGCAGGTTGTTAACTAAAATAACATAAGATGAAGCTATTGACTTGCAAATAAGCTTGTAGACACAAAGAGTGAAGCATATTGCTGTCCTTAACTTTACACCACTTGGATGTGATAAACATCATGTGTGAGTCAAGAACCATGTTATGGACATGCCGCTGGAAAGCAGGGACACTGATGTCTATTATTGGTTTTCGTACCGATTACTTATTTGTGCTCAACTTAAAATAAATGAAAAAATAATAATCAAGATGTGTGAAGGGATCTGTAGAATCGCTCCTCCATTACGTCATGCTTATTTGAATGATTTGAGGAGATGGCAGTGGCATACAACGGAAGGTTTGCGGCTAATCCATGGTCATTTCATAGCTCCTTTGGCTCCCGCACCTAATGGGTGGACGGACGGCCTCCACGGATCCAGTATCTGGTGCAGACTGTGAGAGAAGCGAGTGTAGTACGAGTCTGAGAAAACGTCATCCACACGACCATTATCAAACAAATACTGGGAAGACAAAAAAAAACCAGGAAAGAGTGATGAGCTGGAAGGTCCGTGTTCGTTCGTCAGTAGTTTGTACCAGCGGCACAGACACCAAACACATATGAGCATTGTACCGTGAGCATGTCTGTTACTATACGTTTCTGTAGATCATGGCATCCTAAAATATTAACAGCATGGAAACAAAATGTGTGCAGTCATTCAAGTGCATGTATGCTACCTCCGCCATTGCATGTTACTTGGCCAGGCCATTTGCTATCACTGTTTACTTGTTGTTGCAAAATGCAAACGACGGCTGCGATTTGAACCCAGGGTCTCCTGTTTACAGGACTGGTTGCTTAATTGACCATCCAAGCCACTTTAAAAGGAAGGCTGGACAGTAAAGTGTTGAAAGGCAACCGCAGTGTGTGTACTACTACTGAACTCACTTTCTGTATGCAGAGGAAAACGTAGTAGAGGACGTCGGCCTCGTACGTCTCTCCCTCCAGCCCGCGGGTCTCCTGCGTCATCAGTGACAGGGCCATGCTGAGCTCGGCCACCGCGCACGACACCAAGTCTTCCTGGAACCGCAGCGCCTGGCGACCTGCACGCGCACGGAAGGACGATCAGCCATTCCTCTTAGTGAAATGTGCCATCTCCAAAGAATGTGTCTGTGTCTGTGTATCTATTTGCAGGAATTATGTGCATGTGTACATATTACAGGAGTAAGACAATGTGAAAGCTAGCTACACTTTGTCAATATGTTGCCTCTAACCCTGTGTATTCAATTCAGTTTCTACGCGTGTTAATGGATTTCTGTGCATGGACACTCACGCCCAATAGGTGCAAGCTTATTTGCCTCCGCTTTATCCATCTCTGCGTTTTTCCTCTGAGCCCAGAGTCGCCACACCTCCAGGCCCTCTTCTGGCTTCAGAGAGGCGGGGAGCAGCAGCTCTTGGACCTGCACTTGGTGCTGCTGGCCTTGGCTGTCCACCTCTGTTACTGCGATTGTCTGGCCCTGAAGAAAAACACAGCACTTTTCTACCATATTCCAGTAAGAAGGATGCAGCTTAGCCAACCTCCAGGAGATCTGTAGTGAAATACCACAGCGGGGACAACGTGCGGCCGCCAGACCCACATGAGTAGAAAACGGTGTGTTTCCTTGCCTGTAGATGTTGCGTGTCCTGGCCCGGGAGCCCCTGTGTGTGCAACACTTGCTGCTGGGGGTCCCAGATAAGGGACTGTGTAGCATTGGGGTAGCCCTGCACTGCTACCGGGATGTGGATGTTGCCGTTCATCAGCTGGGCAGGGAACAGCGTGTTGGCAGCCAGCGTATGCACCACCTCCTCTTGGCCGCCCATACCCCCCAGTGTCGTTATGCTGGAGACCGCCTGCGCTGTTTGGCTCTGACTGGCAGACAGCTTGAGTTTGTCATTTTCAATGGTAACTTGTGTTGGCATTGTGGTCATTGTCATAGTGTTCGCTCCTGTGACCTGCACGGTTCCATAGGCCTCCTGGGGAATGGCAATGTGCGTGACTTGGTCCCGGCCCCCGGTGCCAGCAGGGGCCGAGTAGACTGGGATGGTCCACGTCTCCCCCGTTGGACTAGTGATGGTGCCTGTGGCACTGTAGAGGTGGGAGCTGTCCACGGTTAGGAGGTCCGGCCGCAGGGACACGTAGCTCTGCTGCTGGCCCTGGCCCTGTGGGATAGCCAAGACTGTGGCTAACTGCTGGCCAGGCAGGGCATAGGACACTGTAATGGGCATGTCCATCTTGCGCTTTTTGGCTGGCTGCAGCACTCCTATTCCGTGGGCGGCAGTGGTTCCCAGCAGTCTCCTCTCAGTATTGTCCTGCTGGGTGGGAGATAGCGCCCCCACTGTCTGAATCTGGATCTGCTGCCCTGCCGCCACGGCTGCCACCAGCTGAGCTTGGAGCTGAAGCATGAGACAAAAAAAAACATTAAAAAAAAGACAACTGCCAACAATAGCTTATTCTACAACAGGGCCGTGGGTTTAACCCTAGTATTAGCAAAAATAATAAGTAATTGCATTTATATAGCACATAGTGTGTGTGTGTGTGTGTGTGTGTGTGTGTGTGTGTGTGTGTGTGTGTGTGTGTGTGTGTGGAGGACTTAACACACCTCATCCACTACCAAAAAAGGTATAAATCAAATAAGGTTTCAATTCACTGATGCCCCACACATTTTTTTTGTGTTGAAAAAGGTGTAAAATCATATAAGTTAACATTGCAAAGCCATGTATGCAGGGTTGATGAGTACCTGCTGGTGCTGCTCCTCTGTGAGGTCTCCAGGCTGAATGAGCTGAGCAGTAGTCAGACCCTGTAGCTGTTGATGGGAGCCTGAGGGCACCTGGAGAATCTGGCCTAGCATTTGCTGCTGTTGACCCTGGATCTGCACCTGAAAGGAGGACCATCGGGGTGAGCTTTGAAGGTATATCACTGCACATTAAGCAACATGGGTATACAAAAAGGAAAGAATGAGGAAGACACCAACTTGAACTATCTGATGCTCAACATTCTGCTGCTGAACTGTGGCCTCCTGAATCTGTTGTTGCTGGGGCTGGACCTGCACTTGAACCTGCATTGTCACAAACACTGGAATGTCAGAAAGCTCCCATGCAAAGCAAAAGATAAGTATCTGACAACAAAGTACACCAGGAGGGTTTTTACCGGGCAGGCCAGTTCCAACAGTGAACCTGCCACCTCTGTACTGTCTGTGTAAATACAGTTTGTTTCTTGTTGGTAGACCATGGTGGCTGTGGTGGTGGTCGTGGCATCACCACCTTGCTGGCTGAACTCCTGCAGGGCATCTGGTCCCTTGTTGGCCAAAGACTCCAGAAACTCTTTCATACGGTGTTGGGGGACACTGCGAGCTTTCTGCCTCACCAGCTCCTCATAGGAGCCCGAGCCATCCAATGAGTTATTCATCACTGCTCAGCAACAGTCTGCCGACCAAATAACTGAAAAGGAACACACACAAAGAGAATGTAGATTCACTTTTGACAATGTTTCAAATCACATGAAGTTAAGTTATCCACAAAAGCAAGGAGTCCAGAGTAATGCAAGACGGGTTACAAACAACAACAAAAAAAACATGCCACATCCGCAACGTCGGTGACGTGTGTTTACATATTGAACTTCGTCGATTTATATGGAAACACCGCGCACACTTATGTCACAAAAGGGTTAATTTTTACTACTTTCCGCATATGAGCTTGAGCAAAAAAGCGCGGTAGCATTCTGAATGAGACAACCGTGGGTGCAGATCATAACACATGTCAACACCGAGGGTCGTCAACACTACCCCCCCCCCCCCGGGATCGGCGTCACGTGCACGGGCTGAAAAAAGGGCAGACTTTGCTCTCTCGCGACTCGACTGCGGAGTACACAACGGGCTAACGAAAGGTTGATGGGGGCTAACTTCAAAGCAGCCGCCGCCGCCGCCGCCTGCCGTTTAAGAATAACGTCTACATCGCGCGCGCACCGAGGAGCACCCGCGCAATGTACACACGCGCCGACATACTACGCGTTTAAGTGTGCCGATAAGAGGAGGAGGAGGGGCCGAAGCTAACGGTCTAAAAGACTACAGTCCGCATCCGCTAGCCCGGGTCCCGGTTGCGTCGCTCGCTGGGGAGCTAACGTTAGCTGGCGAGTTAGCTACCTCTCTCTTCCTCAACCGGGCCAAAGCTCGGGCTGCCCCAGTGCTGCGTCTCTCTCCTCGAAGAGTCTTTCTTCTTCCAGAAAGCAAAGGGTATAAAGAGTCAACTAACGTATGCGTATTTTGGTTGTTTATGCCTTTTTTTTTAATCGTTGAATTAGAAAGTAGCCCGTATTTTCTTTTCTTGAACACTCATATTTCGCTCGGCGCCATCTTACGGTGTCTAACAGTATGTTTGGACCAATGGGCAGACGATTTAGAACTCAGTGTTGTTGCCGCGATGTTACCGCTTGTTTTTATCGCGACAGCCGGCGCTTGAGCGCGTGTGTTTTAAAGGGGACATACGCAGCCAAACCGTAGTCACGTTGTCAACGATATACGAAGACCCCGGTCCGCCTTAAACTGCAGAAGTGGAATAGTGGATACTCTCAGTGGTTCACTGGCTTCTGAATCTATTAAGGTAGGCCACAGGAGATGTCCACATTTCAGTGGCTACGGACAGTTGAGTTAATTCCCACGCACTTCACTGAGTGGTCTACCCATGTATGTGTACGAAGTTAATAATAATGGCAGAAACTAGTAAAATAATTAAATGGAAAGTAAGCGTGCATAAAGTTGGATTTATGATTGTTATTACCATGTATGCAACATATTTCATTTTGACCTGTAACACACACTGGTCTTTAGATGGAGTAAAGGCATTGCATAGTTTTTAGCATCTTTTATTTGAGGTCTTTTGTGAAATTGGCACTTGTGCCACCTCTCAAAGGCTACAAAAACATGGGTTATTTGACAATACCCTAGTAAGAAAACCATATATACCATTTGAGAGCATCAACTTTGTGTAACATCTGCTTGAAACTGTATAGATAGGCCAATATAAAACATGTTTAACTATGACCAAAGGTACATTCATTTAACAAAAACAATAAAACATGAAAGAAATGTTCTTGCAGCAGACAGAAAAATGCTTCTGGTCACTTGAACTTCCAAATGCATCAGGCTTATGAAATGGATTGATATCACAGCAGTTGTTCTTAAACATGAACAAAAAAATATAGAAGTAATCTTTTCCAGTCAGAAAAAAAAATAAAAATTTTATTTTGTCACTTTTGAAACAGTTAAGAAATATACCAACTAATAAATACTATGATATTTGGTTGGAGTTAGCATCGCATAGCATATGTAGTCAAGTTTCGGTTGATGTTCCACAGTGAATGATGCAAACAAGCATAGACAGAAGTTTTTGCAGGCCGATGGGAAGGAGGATGTGCACCTAGATCTCAGATCTTCCCAGGATCTTCCTTCAGAGTGACCGTTCTGTTGAACACCAGCTGGAATAAACACAAACATTTAAAATTACTCACAGTTCATGTAGGCCTACATGTTACGATCAGAAGTAAAAAATTAATAAATAACAGCAATATAACAGTTATATTAGCAGAAACCAGAACACCAAAAATGTAACACTTGAATATGAAGTCTTTAAAGGTTATATTGGTATTGATAACATTTATGTAGACGAATCAAAAAAACATCCAGTGCTTTTAGAAAGGTGCAAAAAAATAATAATAATATGATTGTGAATTAATCATTTTAAAAATTGTGACGGGTCCGAAATTAATGTTTTGTTTATCTCTGTAAGATGTCTGAAGGCTTGTGAGCCAATAGTATATAACGACGTTGCTATCACGTGGCATCTCTGTGTCGTCAGCGATCAAGAGTCTTAGTAGTTGCCAGTTAGTGTGGGAAAAAAAATGGAAAAATGGCTGACGGTAAGCGTCCGGCTTCAGTCCGGTACCAGTCCCAAGTGCTCAGCGACAAAAGTAGAAGCAAGACCAGGGTGAACATTGGTGCCGCGGAAGATCCATCACTTGACTGAGTCTGTCTGAGTCTCACTCCACTAGACCATGAAATATGCAGGTTGTGCAACAAACTGGCAACCACTGCAATGGAATGGGAGGGGGAGAGCGACATCTAGTGGCTGAATGTTATCAACAGGAATTCACATCATATTGTACCTTGTCAGCCGTGCTGTCAGGATCCAGGGAGAAGTATCCCAACCTCTCAAACTGGAATTTGTCTAAAACCTTCGCTCCTGCGACTGAGCGGTCAACCAAGGCACTGTCGATCACATCCATGGAATGCTGAACGACAGGAAGATAATGTTAATATAAATTGTTACATAATCCTCTTTTACCAAAGATGTCCCCTTTTCTCCAACACAAAACAAATACTTACAGGGTTGATGTCACTCAGGAAGCCCCCAGGAACTTCAGACGAATCCTCTGGGTTTTTGTGCAAGAACCTACAAGATAGGAGCCACCAGTTAGACAAGTCTAAACGTGTGTGTGTGTGTGTGTGTGTGTGTGTGTGTGTGTGTGTGTGTGTGTGTGTGTGTGTGTGTGTGTGTGTGTGTGTGTGTGTGTGTGTGTGTGTGTGTGTGTGTGTGTGTGTGTGTGTGTACAAATTGCCAGTCGCAAACTGTAGATCTTTTCAACAGACTTACAGTCTTTCATAGAGGCGCACTTCACACTTGAGTGGCTGGCTGACCCAATGGATGAAAGCCTTGGGTTTCTCTTTAGCTTCAGTTGAAACACAGCAGGTGACCTCCAACTCTACCACTTTACCTTGACCATCCTAGCAAGAGTGGAGCATAATTGGTAGGGTTGGATGAAAATAATGGCACAAAACAAAAAGGGAAGAAAAAAATAGTCTCATGATTGCCCCCAATATGAATCCACCAATATTCCACACTTTCATTTCATTGTGGCTTTGTCAAAAGAAGACTCACCTTGATGACCTTTTGCAAAGAGATGACATAGCCAGCATGTCTTAGGCCTACTGGCTGGTCTGGAGTCAAACGCTTGTAGCCCTTTTCCATTACCTACGAGCAAGAGGGGCGAGTCATCCGTCACAATCCTAGTTACACAAATAAAACCCAGTAATTGCAGTGAGTATAAAGACGTTCACAATGCGCTTTTTCCTCTGACCTCTCTGAAGTCACTCTGTTCAATGAAGATGATGTTTGTAAAAGGAACCACGTGGCTGCCTTTAGCCTCGTTCGCAGGGAAATTTGGAACTTGGACATCGGACTGAAAAATAGTTGAAGGGAGGTCAATCATCCAAATATTTGTACATTTTGAGTGGAAAAAATAAATAAATAAAGTCATTTTACGTTCAGTTTTACCACAAATGGCCTCTCGGAGCACAACTACAGCAAAAGAACACAAACCGGCAGGAATGTATTCATCAGTCCATCCGTACCTTGGAGTCCCCGGAGCGGTTGGTGATGGTGACTTTGAGGGGTTCCAGCACGGCCATGACCCTCGGCGCTGTGTCGTTCAGGACCTCTCTCACACAAGCCTCCAGCAGGTGGGGCTCCATGGTGACCTGGGCAACCGTTACTCCCACCTGCAATAGAAACGGGTTAAACACTGCACTGTCGCTCCCCTCTGCGTCTCTTCCCCGTGTCCGCTGCTCTGTCCATCCCTAGTCTTAGCCTAGTTCTCAACCCCTCTGTCTACCTCCTCTTTTGCTATGTGTGATCTTGCTACTGGCATGTGTGCTGGCATACGTCATCTGTGACATACAACATCTGTTTGTTGCCTCATATGTCTCTGCTGCGCCCTTGTTTTTATCATTGTGTCTCTCCGTCTCCGTCTGTCTGTCTGTCCTGTCTGTTTTAATCTGTATTTTAATCCCAGCCCCCATTCAGCACAGGAGGTCTTTTGCCTCTTGCCTGGTCGTTATTGTAAATACGAATTTGTTCTTAATTAAATTGCTTGGTAAAATAAAGGTTGATGATGATGATGATGAAATACAGTGGCAATTCATTTGTATAGACCCCATTTGCTGTCTGCATTACCCTGGCACAGAAGTTGTTGATGGCCACAGGCGGGAAACCTCTTCTCCTCAGTGCGGTTAGCGTGAAGAGGCGAGGATCATCCCAGTCTCTACGGTAAAAAGCATGAGTCGAACCAATCACTATTTTATAGCCACCTTTCTCAGTCATTATTACCCACACTGAAATACCTTGTGTGAAACACGACGTGTAAACATACCTATGTGAGGCGTGAACTATGTTTTGAGTAATTGTAAAAAACATTGCCATGCAGATTTATGGTGTGTTAAGAAATATCAAGATAGATATCAATCAATTGTGGCACCGGCCCTAAATAGACAGACACCTTACCTGACAACTCCTGTCTCTACCAATTTGATGATTTTCCTCTTGGACACAACAGTGTAGGTGAGGTTCAAGCGTCCATATTCCCACTGCACTGGGCAGTAGACATCCACAGCGTTGCATAGCCAAAAATACGACGACCGTCTAAAAATAAACAAAAATCGATCAACAAATGTATTTTATTTTTTATCACGAATAAACTTATGGTGAACTCTCCTGGCCAATCTTACAAAAGTCCCACTGCGTACCTTGCCTGGAACTCCTTGGTACAAAGCGAGTGTGTGATGTTCTCAATGGAGTCACACAAGCAATGAGTGTAGTCATAGGTTGGGTAGATACACCTGGAGGAGAGCGAAGGTTATCGCCGTCATTTCAACATTTGGCATCGCAGCGCAGAAGATTGACCGAAGACCATCCAATTAAAAACAACAACAATTATATGTACCATTCGTCTCCTGTCCGATGGTGTGGCGTGTATTTAATACGGTAGGCAACAGGATCCATCTTCCCGTCTTCCATGACCATCTTCATCCTAAGGGTCGCCTCCCCCTCGGCAAAGAGCCCCTTCCTCATCCTCTCGAACAAGACCAGCGACTCCTCCATGGGGCGGTCTCTCCACGGTGACGGGGGGGCGTTGTGGCCCTTCAGCTCCTCCCCTCGCTGGTGGCACACATATGCGTGACCTCTGAAGGAGTACAGAAGAAGGATGGTAACCTGTTCTACCCGTTCTACCCGTATGCCTTGAATGCCTTAAGAACGCCACACCCTTGGCCCACCACCGCTTGACTCACCTGCGGACAAGATCCACTGCGAGGTCATACAGTTGCTGGAAGTTGTCCGATGCGTGGGTGATGTCATATGGTTCGTAGCCTACGAGACACGTCACATTAATGATCGCCTTTTTTTTTTTAAAGGGCCCCTATTTAACCACCAGGTGTGAGTGTGATTAGCCATTACAAGCCGTTTCAAAATTGTTATGTGACTAAAATTGTCATTGACATCACACAGTGGGAGTGTCCATCCAGATGTATGATGACTAGATCAGTCTACCAGCCTACCCAGTGGACTGTACCAACTGGTAGGCTTATCTATCCATCATACATCTGGGTGGACACTCTCCACTGTGTCAATGACAATTTTGAAACGGCTTGTAATGGCTAATCACACTCACACCTGGTGGTAAAATATGGGCTCTTTAAAAGCTTGACATATAAACATTAGAAAGACATCTCAGCTCAACAAACAGACTCACCGAGCCACTCCACCATGTCCTTGATGGCAGTGAAGTACTTCTCTTCCTCCTTCTCTGGGTTTGTGTCGTCGTATCTCAGGAAACAAATCCCATTGTTGGCCTGCAGAAGGAGACGGTTAACACTACAGACACAGATAGCACTATAGACACAAGAGGGTGAAGGAGACAGACAACACTATTAGACACAAGAGGGTGAAGGAGACAGACAACACTATTAGACACAAGAGGGTGAAGGAGACAGATAGCACTATAGACACAAGATGACGGAGGAGACAGACAACACTATAGACACATAGATACAAGATGGTGAAGCTGACAGATAACACTATAGACACAGACACAAGATGGTGAAGCTGACAGATAACACTATAGACAGACACAAGATGGTGAAGGCGGCGGGCTCAATGTAGCAAAGTGGGCATCTGACATAAGCATGACAGGAAACGGGGTCTAAACAGGAAGTGGTACCTTTGCATAACCAAAATTGAAGTTTATGGCTTTGGCATGTCCGATGTGGAGAATACCGTTGGGCTCAGGAGGGAAGCGAGTACGAATCTTGAAATAAAACAAAATAAAAAGATTATGTACATGATAAAAAAATCTATATATCAATATATTTCACAACCAGATTGGCTAGGACCTAGTACAAGGTAATAACAATAGTACTTGGTCCTATTGTCATATGAGATTTTCTAAGCATTACAAACAGCGGTCTGTTTCACCTGTCCACCGGTAAGCTCCATGTGCTTTTTAAGCAGGTTCATGGTATTGGGTGTAACCACGTAGCCCTCTGTCTTATAGTTCTCTCCTGCAGGAACAAGACCGGAGTGAGAGGTTAACATATGGACAAACCCTGAACACAATGCATGGGTCTGGGGGTAATGAAGTAGTAATGGTTTACCTGTTTTATGGAACTTCAGCGCTTCTCCCCTCAGTTGCTCCATTAGAGATTTCCCTTCAGATTGGACCTCGCCTAAAAGACGAATGACAAATTAAAACTCTCTTCTTCACATAACAAGCAACGACACTTGCTTGTCTTTAAGGGAAAACTGGACCTCACCATTGACTTCCAACTCTTCTTTCTTCGCCTTCACCTCATTCTCCGGGGCTTTCGCCTTCTGAGGCTGCATGAGAAAGACGAGAGGTTACCGATAGGTGACAGCGAAAAAGTGTTTTCATTTTCCTTGCAATTCATAACGCGTGTTGTTACCTTGGGCTTCTTTTCTAGGTCAGCCTCTGTTTTGGCGCCCAACAGGTGTACAACCTACAATCACAAGCAAATACAATTATTAAGGTGCACACAAGCGCAACCACAGAAAGTAGTCCCATACAGAAGCGATTGCTACGGGTAAACACTCCTTTCTGAAACACACCTGCACATCCACCTCATTCTTGATGATCTTTCCATCTGCCCACTTAAGAGCGGTGCGTGCTTCTCCTGAAAGGGACACAAAGATTGCTGACACAGACTGACACAGACAGGGAGATTTCCAAGTAATTAAAACAGATGGAACCATTTTTTCATGAATGAGTCTGAAAGCATACCCATGAGCAGCCCCATGTTGTAGCGGTACCGCTCCTTTAACAGCTGTTCCTTGTGTTTGTTGATCACCATTTCCACCTGAGATGAATACAGTGTTAGTAACGGAGCAAGGCTAATAAATACCTGGGTGTCCCTGAAAGTCTGTTGCGCAAGTGGCTGGTATGCTTGGCTACTTACCGCTTCCTCGATCTGCTCAGGGGTGATGACCACACCCACGCCGCAGACATTGTCAAACTCTGCCTGGTTGATGGGGTCCTGCTGAGGGTGGGTCTTCACAAACTCAAGAGCAGCTAAAGACACAACCAAAACAGGTTCTTTGTGTGCGAGTTTATAACTATGCGAGCAGTAAAGTGAGTCAACGTTCTGTATGCAATACTTATCTATCAAGTCCTAACAATAATTATGTCAATACACCAATAAATTTACTACAGCCTAGATTTCTGCCTGCTTGTAAAATCTTATCAACTGCATCAAAGACATTTAAATAACTCATTTATGAAGCAAAACCAAAGAAAGACATTGACACTTATAAAGCCGGGAACACACTAAAAGATTTATAGCCCGATTTATATCCCGATTTTAACCCCGACTTGCCCCTGATATTCAAGAGTCAACACTAGTCTGGGTAATATAAAACATGTTAAGACATTTACGAGAGGAATCGGGAACGATTCCTGAACATGATCCTGTAGTTTGGGAAGCTGTAGCTGGTTAACGACAGCGGTCATAATAACAAGTGTGCTTGTCCATGACTTTAATCTGTGATACACAGTCTTTTCACAATCGGTTAGGATTGTACAAATCTTCTAGTGTGTGTCCCCGGCTTAAGGAAACACAGTGGCAAATGAAAATGTGAATAACACAAGTGAGATTCCCCAATGCCCTTTCTTCATTATGATAGATACATGGTAATTACCAGCTAGTTGAAGTTCTGTGGATATTTTGTGCTGGGCAATGTGGTCTGTGAGAAATGTCAGGCGTTTGGCATCTCTGAGACGGGACACCATGCTGTACAGCAATGTTCCCATGGCTTTGTCCACTCCTGTGGCTCCATTGACAACCTGTGCCTAGTGTAATCGATCAGTTGGGGAAAAGGCAAATGTTTATTCGAGGTGAGAAATAACAGAATAAGTAGTATAAAAGTCAAACCCATGTGTAGGCAACCAGTGTATACGAGTATGCATTATACTCTACAATACTATGACACACAGGGAGTATGTACAGGTGATCAGAAAGTGTTTGACACAAGAGGTCGTGGCTCTACAGAAACAACGTCAATGAAATGAAAGTGAAAATATGCGCTGTGACAACCGATTTTCCTTTGAAAAGCAGATCTAATTAAAATGAAACTTCTCCACTTGTTACAAAACTATTTGAATCACAACATCATTCCAAGGACATACAATTTAAATCAAAAGGAAATACCCAAAGAACAAGCTGACAAGCTGCAAAGAACAGAGGGGGTGGTTCTGATCAGCGCCGTGTGGCGGAGAGAACAACCCCGCCTGTCCCACAGTTTAACAATATGGCTTACCTGGATAATCGCTTCCTTGAGAGCAGAAGTCAGTGCTTCATTTTTCAATGTTTCTTTTGCTTTTTGTTCACTGAGCCCAATGGAAGTGAAAAGTGCCAACGTATCCGCCATTTTTCAGCGCACACAGACCTGCCAGACTACAGTCAGACCCGACACGCCGCAAGTCTTCTCTAGGAAGGCGGGTCACTTCCTCTACCACGAGGGGGGGAAGAAGACCATGTATGTAAGTTGACCAATCATGTGGGTTTTTGGGAAACCGTCTACCAATGGTGAATGAGCTTGGCTGCATAGTTTTACTGAAAGAGCCAATCAGTAGTTGTGTTGACATCATTTGGGGAGGGACTAAATCAAAGTATGCGCAATGTTGCGTCAGATCCAGAAATGTTACCAGATTACAGAAAACATTGCACCAGATCCACCCAAAAATTGTTACAATGAAAATGTATCAATGAATATAAATACTAAAATGCTCCGTACAATATAAGAGAACACATAATATCGTTACACGGTTGTTACACTTCAATCATAAAAAGACGCGAACCCATTGCAAGGTTTTTGTTGGCCATCCATATCAGCGCTTAACGAAACGCCGGGAAACCTATCCCAGTCCATCACTTTTTCCCTCGCGCCGACCGTAAAGAAAGTCTACTGACTATGATAAGAGTGTGCACATCTAGTTATAGGATTTAACAGACAAATTCCAAACAATTATCAACAATTTGATTACATTGTTATCTAGTCTGGAAGCATCATTGCGACCATGGCCAAGCACGCAATGCTCTCTGCAGGGGCAGCAGCGTGGGCATCACTGGCGTGTACTAGGTCGCAACTGAGGTTGGACCTTACTTTGGGCTGTGGACAAAGCTTCCGGTAAGTTTTTGCATTATTTATTTTGAAACTCTTTATTATCTTCTTGGCTCACGAAGCATAGCATCGTATTTCCCCAGTATTTAAAAAAAAAAGAATGACATACTAACATGATCTTCTCGACTCGCAGCTGGAGAGAGACTGGAGATGGTCACTGGACGGGCGTGATGGGAGGAAGAGTGTGGACGCTGACACAGACAGATGACAGACTGTGGTATCACGCCTATAATAATAATCAAACTGTGCATAAAGAGGGGGATAACAGAAAAAGAAAAGCTGGTGGTTCTGCCCAGCAGCTAAACAAGTCAGATAAAAGACGTAAATTACACATAAAGGAGGAAGGGAAGGATGAGCCGGTGACTGTGACCGTCAAGCAAGAAGGAGAGGAAGAAATGCTCGTCGATTATTTCCAGTTAAATGTAAACATCGAGGAGCTATATAGAGAATGGGGACTGGCAGACCCCCACTTCAAGCATATAGCCAACACTTTCACAGGTAAGGTAGTTACCGTCTAGTTACAGTCTTACTATATCATCCCGTAGGCACAATTCATATGAGGCCTATCATGTGTGCTTCAAGTATTGTACTTAAAATGTATTTTCTTTTTTTCTAGGTATTCGAATGCTGCGCCAGAACCCGACTGAGTGTTTGTTTTCGTTCATTTGTACTTCCAACAACCACATTTCCCGCATCCAGGGCATGGTGGAGAACCTGTGCAGGTCTCTGGGCACGCCGCTGTGTGAGCTGGATGGCACCACCTACTATGACTTCCCCTCCCTGTCGGCCCTTGCTGGTAGTAGTTTTTGTTTTTTGACACATGGTGAATGAATGAATGATGGTTAAACAAATTATGCTCATGATGGTTAAAAAAGTATGATTATTAATGCAGAGGAAGAGCTGCACAGCACAACATAGTAGAATTAAGTTGTTTATTATAATAATGTTATACATTTATACATATGAGTCATTATATTTATTTACAGTTGGTAAAGTAAGGGAAGTTATCACACAACAACCTTTCTTCAAATAGCTTCTCAGCTCTAAAATTAAGGTCCAAGATATGTATGTACACACTACATTTAAAATCCGTGGATTGTGGTGGATCTTTTCTTTTGACTGGCAGATGGCAAAGTAGAGGCACTGCTGAGGGATCTGGGTTTTGGATACAGGGCCCGGTTCTTGCAACAGAGTGCCAAACAAATCCTGGAGAACCACGGGCCTGACTGGCTCCAGGGTCTAAGGAGCACTCCATATCTTCAGGCCCGTGACGCTCTGCGGTCTCTCCCTGGCGTAGGCATCAAGGTATGAGCAGGGATGAGCTGGTCTTGTTCTTGAATTCTTCTTCCTAACTTCTCCAAGCCCTCATTGTCTTCGGTTTCCCCTGAGTTCTAAATGGTCCCACATTGCCACTTCTTTTCATTGCTTTATTGGTCTATTTCTAATTGACTTTAATTGTAATTGACTATTGTCAAGTCAATCATCAATGGCCTTGTATGTCTCTGTGATATTCCTAATTGTTTTAATAAGTCCCATATCACTTAAAATGTGTCTGCATCTTTCCTCTTTGTGTCTCCCTTTGTTTAGGTGGCCGACTGTGCCTGTCTCATGTCCCTTGACAAGGCGGATGCTGTTCCCGTGGACACGCATGTTTGGCAGATTGCTAAACGGGACTACAAATGTGCCGCTGGCAGTACACAAAAGACCCTTACTGACAGGGTTCACCGAGACATTGGTCAGCATGAATTCACTTATTTCAACAGTTGAAAAAAGTTCACAGTGAGCAAGCAAATGTAATAAATATCCAATGTATTGTTTTTATGCAGGGGATTTTTTCAGGCAGCTATGGGGTCCTTATGCTGGCTGGGCCCAATCGGTAGGTATTTATAATGATGGTTTATTTATATATATCACATGTCTTTCATGGTAACGAATCAGTGTGATTCTTTTTGTATTAGGTTTTATTCTGCGCAGACCTGAAAAAGTTTCAGAAGTTGAAAGAAATGCCGCCTGTAAAGCTGGAAGATGACAAGAAGGATAGCCTGCCGATTAAGAAGGCAAAGATTAAGATGGAAAAACAAGAAACTGTCAAAATTGAAAAACCAAGGTCAGTGCGCCATAAGAAAGCAAAGCTGGCGCCACAAGATGAATGAATTTATTGAAACAGAATGTTGCAGCAGTAGTTGTTTCAGGTTACAATTCAACATCAGGCTACATGCCTTTTTACACAAACAGATTATTTTTGTACCCATTATTTTACATACCCCCAGAATTTTTTATCCTCCGTAATCTGACCTCAGTCTGAAAAAATTACCATCTAGCGGAAGTTACCATAATGTTTTATGTATGTAAGCATTTTCTTTGTTATTAAAAACCTATAAAAATGTAGGCATATGTGTAATGTATGAATAAAATACGTTTTTTATTGTATTAAGTTTGTTTCCCGAATAACTATATCCTACACATTAGCCTAAATGTTGTTAATGTTGACATTAATAGCCACTAGATGGCGACATAGATTTCAAGATAGGCCTACTAAACAAATATCGCGGCCAGGTGCGCCCTTCACATATACATACACACGCACTCATTCTGCCTCTGTCCCTCTCACTCTTTAAAAGATAATGTCTAAATTATTAACTTCTCATGGGTCCTTGTTTGTGTAATTGAACACTATTTTGATTTGTGTCTGATATAAGCACATGACATCTCCTACATCAAAATAGATGTTAATGCAGACTTCTCTTACCTACCATGGCGTCTGTATATCTAACCATCTGCAAGATTTAGTTGGCAGTGTCAGCTAGTCTTTCTTGTAGCTGGTATTGCAGTTGTCTGCCCTCACTGCCTGAGGCTATAGCAACGGTCGCCGGTGGCAACGTCGCTGTGCCTTTCGGAGTTAGTAAGTATGAACTGTTACTCTCATGGGAAAGAGAGGGTGTCTTTCTCAACCTTGACTGTTTTATAAAAGAGAGGGTCAAATCGATTGCCTATACTATAGACTTCACATTTACTCTGTAATAAACTCACTGCATCTGTGCCAGTGCCAGTGGCATATACATTAGTGAGATCTTTCCATAAAGAGTTATTTATTTGTCAGCGTGTGCAGCCATCCGTGTTAATGAATATTGTGAGTCAGCTTTCATGTCCATTTCCGAGCGGAAGATGAGATCCCTGGCCCCGGCTTGAGGGCAGAGTCCTGGGAGAAAGCACAAAACCAGCAGGCAAAAATTAAGCTGGTAAACAACAGTCTGTGTGTGTTGGAGGAAGAACATTTAGACCACAAACAACACACTATGCTCACATACAAAACGAAACACAAAGAACCCCCAAAAAAGAAGACAACATAACCCCATTGTGACCAATTATGTAAGAGATGAGTTTCTGCTTGGGTTGGGCCCTCTGGGATGTTTCTGTTGGAAGGACCTCTCTCTCTCTCTCTCTCTCTCTCTCTCTCTATCTCTCTCTCAGCAGCAGCAGCAGCTTCCCATTATCTTTAGTATGTCTTCTTTAAACCAGGGGGCACTCGTGACAGAATCACTGCACCTATAAGAGGCCAACGTCAACATGCAGATGTGTAACATCAGTGTTGCTTTAGTCTTCAGTGTCTTTCTGGGTGGCACCATTTGAGGGTACGTTTTGTGGGAGGTTAACAAAAGAGGGGCATTCTCTCTCTCTCTCTCTCTCTACTCCTCTCTCGTTCTAGCTCTCTCTCGTATGAGACTAGTTTGTCTTATACACAGACCATATGTCCTTCTTCACCGTTAATGGACTCTCTCACCCTCCTTTGTTCTGTCAACAGACCAAAAATAGTCTTGACTGTCTCGGTGCAGTCCCAGTCCAAAGTAATGAATATTATCATTCCTCAACACTAATAGATTACACAAATACAATAATACCCGATGCTGTGCCTAAACTGAATACATATACAGAGATGGTATGGATTACCTTCAAAACGGCACCATGAAAACCAATGAAGGGGTGTGTGGGAGTCTCAAGGATTGAAGGAGACTTCCATACATGGAACTTCTCTTTTTGGGGCCCCAAATTGGGGAGATTATTCTTTATGTCTAGACAAGGAAAGGGGTGTTGATATGGGTGGTGTGTGGGTGCGTGTGTGTGTGGGTGGGTGTTTCTAGGTGCTACACTAAAGCTCTTCTGAGTCATCTAAGTACATTTGCATACAATGACCTCTAGTACTTAATGAAAGAGGTTTATTTCGTACCCGTTTGTAATACTGCCAAGCTAACCAGGACCTTGCTTGGCTAGGGGTGGTTATGCTTCCATGCATCTCGCCTGGGCAGAGGTTTCCTTTGCCCCAGTGTTACATTTCATTGAATGTATGCACGACATTCCTGCCCTGCCATGATCTGATGTCTAGAATATGTATGGACTCCGGTTGATGTCAACGTATGTGTAGTTTGCGTATTGAACCCCTTCTTTATTTGGAATGATTGCTCTGTCTGTTAATACTCAATAATGCAATGCATGCAAATCAATGTTCTCTCTCTCTCTCTCTCTCTCTCTCTCTCTCTCTCTCTCTCTCTGTTCCCTTATCATCCCCATATCCTTCTGATCACAGACATGTGCCCTCATATTACAGGAATCCAGTGTTGGGTAATGGATAGGGTCGTTAATAGTTAAATAAGTAAAATAGTTTGATGTTGGACTGAACCAACAATCCACCACCTATCCACCAGATTACAAACAGACCTGGATGACTCATGACATGTGCACAGGCAGGTGGGCACACAAACACACATACACACAAACACACATACACACATGCCACAGGCGGGCTTCCAGCGATGAAGTAGAATGTAGATGAAGGTGTTAATAGCAGATGGAATGATAAGGTATAGTGCTAACATAGCTCACATGCTTGCAGCTGTTTGCCATGCATAAATAAAGCAGTTATAGATGTGTTTTTATTTAGTATTTTTTTATTAGCATTATTATTATCACTCACTTTGCAATAGTTAATAGTATATATATACCTACATATATAAACTTTGTTTGTCACCCTACATGACATAATCTTGTGTTAAAGGCTCGACACTTGTGCTTGCTGCTCTCCCTACTGTCTAAACCGTTGAGTGTCCCCTGCTGGCTCACTAGTAATGTAATAATGTAATGGTATTAGGGGAAGATCCTATGCTCCGTGGGTTATTTCAGGCACTTGAGCTTAACTGCATAGTGTCCAGTAGATCGGCTAGATTAATTGACATAGAGAAAGTGTAAATGAGGTGGAAATCCGACCTGTAGCTTACAGTAAAGCAAGTTAAGGCAATAGTCCTATTGTGACATGCCAGGTAGCAGGCAACCGTGTTGATCGTGTGTGTGTGTGTGTGTGTGTGTGTGTGTGTGTGTGTGTGTGTGTGTGTGTGTGTGTGTGTGTGTGTGTGTGTGTGTGTGTGAGAGAGAGAGAGAGAGAGAGAGAGAGAGAGAGAGAGAGAGCGCAGTGGGAGGGTTAGTGAGGTAGATGGCTGAGCAGGGTGGAGAGGCGTGCGTCTCCGTGTGTGATTCAGTTTGAGGAGTGTTGCCAAGAGTAAAAAGAGGACCTGGCGGTCGATGTCGTCAGAACACTGCGAGGTGCATTCATGGTCAAACGATATTCTGCGATGTCTTCACGTCTGAGCATATATCCTACCTACCTTCACACCCGAGGAGATATGTCCTAATACCGCCGCCGTGACGCAGAGAACATCACCTGAGAGGAGATATAACCGGAGGTAGGTCGTTAATAGTTGATCATAATAAATAATAGAGATGGAACAATGCTACGGCAACGTGCGATGAACGACGTGTCATTTACCTGCGCTACTCGCGCTGGATTGCATAATATTTAGCCGATAGCAATCTAATTGTTCCGCGCAATTGCAAACGCACTGTGTGTTAATATTTGATCTGTTGGCGATTTTCTATTCATCTGGGGGCATATTTGCGCTTTGGGGAATGAATGTGGCTCGAATAGCTTGCTGCGAAGTGGGTTTTCATATGAGCTGAAAATGACCGACCGACTGCGGCATGATAAAGACAAAGCCAAGATGCGGCCACATTGTATGAGTATTGTATTATGGGTTCACCCATAGCCTAATGTTATACAAATGTATTATCCACAGAGAGAGGTTATAGGCTAAATAGTGTGTGTATTTTGTGGGGTTGTTATAGTCTATAAAGGAGCAACAAGTTGTTCCCACGGTTTATTGCGCACTAATGTTCTGCCATTGTCTTTAACCTCAGCACGTGTGTAAACGTTTGTGTTTATTGCATATTTATGAGACTCCCCTGTGAAGAGGGCCGTAGAAAATGAGTTTTCACCTGTTTCTCATCATGACTTCTTCAACCACAGGCACAGGCACTTTAAATTCCAGCAGAATTAGGACAAAAAAAGAGGAGGAAATACCAGGAATGCACTCCTGTGCGCAGATCATTTGCTCCAAAACGGTCATTGATTACATCATTCAATTACTTCAATTCAAAATACATTTGAGGAGCTGTCCAAATTGTCAGGCAATGTCTGAAAAATACAATCAGGGCCCTATATGAAGATGACATTCCTGTGTGGATAGGCTTAAACAACAAAAACAAACAACCAATGTATGGGTTAACCTTTAAGGACCTATCAGGTCCAAACATTGTGAAACTGCAGACAGATTGAGCAACGCCTTCCTTGAGTGTACAGTAGGGTCAATACCTCTGGCGGAACATAGCGTCCTTGGCTAATGGAAACGTTGGAAAGTCGTAGAGGAACTGCTGTTCTTGGAAGATTTAGCAGAGTTTCAGAATACCATTTAACAGAATTGGCAGTTTAGGAATACACCAATTAACATGTTTGACTTAACTACAGAGTTGTAATATTAGTGGTTTGGTAGCTAACAGCTCAATCAAAACATTGTAACACCTACAGCAAATAGAGCTGTCATGCCGTCACCTATAGCCTACTTTAACTAACGCTAGCAAAACATATATTGTGAATGTGTTTTCTTCGGTCTTATAGGATGTCAATACCACACATGTCAACATTTTAACTGAGAGCTGAGAGTTTTTTTTTGTGTGTAGGCTACCGATGGGTACGCGAGTGTGCATGTGTGTGTGTGTGTGTGTGTGTGTGTGTGTGTGTGTGTGTGTGTGTGTGTGTGTGTGTGTGTGTGTGTGTGTGTGTGTGTGTGTGTGTGTGTGTGTGTGTGTGTGTGTGTATTCATCGTGTGTGTGTGTGTGTGTTCATCATGTGTGTGTGTGTGTGTTTAGTATGGTGTGTGTGTGTGTGTGTGTGTGTGTTTGTGTGTGTGTGTGTGTGTGAGTGAATCTGATGTTTGGAGTGTGTGTGAGGGAATCTGATGTTTGGAGTGTGTGTTAGCGAATCTGATGTTTGGAGTGTGTGTTAGCGAATCTGATGTTTGGAGTGTGTGTTAGTGAACCTGATGTTTGGAGTGTGTGTTAATGAACCTGATGTTT